>JAUZSW010316642.1:0-26582 GCA_034780735.1 Hyalogyrina grasslei
CGACATACTGCATCACTTCCTGATATCACCTCAAAGCCAGGGCGCAAAAATGCTTCTGGAACTACAATTGTTTCTGACAAATACATTTTACCTCAAGTAAATGACTCAGACCCAAACTGTGGAATGCGCCTCCTCAAGACTAATTTACATGAAAATAATATTGATGATGATGAAATTCAGATGCTTTTTAAACAGCTTGTAGAAACAGTGCCTACAAAAGCATATTTTGGAACACAGGTACCCTTTAATGTCGTTACTGATATTTGTCGTAATGGTACATCTGCAGCAATTGACCATTTAGGTATTAAAACCAAAAATGAACTAGAAAATACTCAAAATGGTGGAAACTTCTTCAACTCTAACAAGAATATGTCTCGTCAAGACATTTTTGATGTTATCCCAAAACTTTATCTACACATTGCTAAATATAGACTTGGACTACTTGGCGCTGCTGGAAATCATTTCTTAGATCTGATGAAAGTGAATGAGATAGTAGATGAAGACAAAGCAAAATTAATGGGAATTGAAAAAGGTCAATATTTGTTTATGATACACACTGGTTCTGGTATCCTAGGACAGTATACAATGTACACACACACAGCTAAAAAACGTGAGCATCTATCCCAAGCACTCATGGTGACACTCGGCAAAATGACTTTTAATTCTCGTAAGAAGGATGTATATAATGAAATGCAAAAAGCGATAAAAAAGCATATGGCTGGTGATGACTCATTACTTAAATATGATGCGAACGGACCTGATGGTGAATTATACATGACAGCACGTGCAGCAGCGTCAAATTTTGGCACATCCAACCGAGCAATTATAACTCACAACATAGCAAAAACTATCAAGCAAACCTTAAACCGTGACCCTCAGATGGATTTGATTTATGATATGCCTCATATATCCATCACAAAAGAAAATCATTTTGATAAAGATGTTTGGGTGCACCGCTCCAATACCTCTAGAGCCTACGGACCAAGTCGTATGGGACACCATCCACTTTATAGTCAGATTGGTGAACCCGCATTCATCCCTTCTTCCATGGCAACAGATGCGTTTATCTGTGTAGGCACAGATAATAATCAAGAAAGCTTTTTCTCAGCACCTCATGGCACAGGAAAAGGAATCAACAGTGACGAAAAAGACATCGCAAACAAAGATGAGCTATTCGCCAAGATGGAAGAAAAAGGAGTACACCTATACAACGCGAAATCCTCAATAGTATTAAATCAAGACTCAGCAAGATACAAAAATATCCACCGAGTAATAGAAGGCGTAGAAGCAAATGGAATTGCAAAAGTAGTAGCAAAGATGCAACCCGTGAGCGTGATTGTGTATTAACTCTATTATCCCGTAGAGGCGAACCCATGTGTCCGCCCGACAACATCAACCAAAGGACAGACACACCGGTCTGTCCCTACAAAAAAATTAAAACACCAAAGCCGAATTCTCGGTTTTGGTGTTTTTGGTGCATGCAACCACACACATTACCTACATCCTTCAACTATCTCAGACACCTTTTCTAAAGATATCCTTCTATCAACAGCTGACTGTATAACATATCCTTCTTCATCAAAAGTGAAGGACACATCCTCATTAGAACAAAATTCCGTGACTAATAATGAAAGCTTGCGACATTGAATAAATGTCGCAACATCTGGTTTTTCACCAATATTATCACGTAAGTACGTAGTAAGCATTTTTATAGCAATGTAAACTTTAGATTTTAACAACTTTTTATTGTTATTAATCCCATTCAACCGCACCTCCAACTCATCAACTTGTGCCCCAGGCCTAACAAGCGCCACTAAATTATTGTTCTTCATTTTTTGCCACTCATTACTAGATGTGGCTAGCGCCATTTTTTCATCAATCTGAGACCGTGTGTAATTATATTTTTTCTCCGATAACCTATCATACTCTACTTTGTAATAAGCTGTACTGCCTACCAAACTGCACACCATTACTGCTAAAAAAACCACGAGATATCCCATCCTCATATCATTAACCTCCAAATCAGATTATCAAAAAATTTATCTGCATACCCTAGCTTTTTGCCTGTATTTTCCTATACGCTCAACTTCTTCTTCAGTTAAATCACGCACGCCCTTTTTCAAAATTTGATATAACCTACCATACTGTCTAGGAAATTTTCGTCTAGAACTTTGAAACAGGTCTTTTGGAAATGGAAAATACATCCTTTGAGTAAACTCCAACTTCTCAAAATCAGCTGCATTCAATTCCCTTGTTCTACATCGCAACATGTAGCAAATCCTAGACATGATACGATTATCCTTTCTACCAATTTGTCTATTATCATATTTTAACAGTTTTTGGACCAAGTTTGTCATTTCTGAAATATCTGCAGCAACTCCAGCCCCTATATCCTTCTCAAATTTTTCAGCACAATTCAACAATGTCTGAAAAAGTCTATATGAAAGTACTCTTTCACCCTTAGTCCGTGGAGCATAAAAAAAATCATCCACAGCTGCAATCCAACCACTATGTCCATGGTTGTGCTCATTTATGATGTAAAATAAATCAGCAATAACTTTCGTTTCATTTAATGCTTTTATTAAAAACAAAATATATCTTGCTATGTTCATATTCATAACTGCAACTCCCATTATTTGAGGTTTATATTTTTGTTAAAAAACAACGTTTCATATTAGCATGTCCCACCCTAAATGTCAATAGTGAAAAAATGTTCCAAAAATGCTATACTTATAACTAATTATGGAGATTATTTCAATTTCAGGACTTGATGGTTCTGGTAAATCAACTCAAATACAATTGTTACAAGAATACCTTAAATATAGTAATAAAAAGGTATTCTATTTTCATGCTGTTGAGTTTTCCATTGCCAATATCTTAAATAAAACAAATGCTAAATCATCAAAACCAAAAGATGTGGTAAGTGCCCCTCCAAGTAAGGTATTTTTACGTAAAATTGCACTTTTTATAGATACTTATAGATTTAAATTTTTAATACACAGACTTACAAGAGAAGGTTATGATTACATCCTTACTGATAGATACTTCTACGATATGATTGTAAATATTGCATATTTATCAAAAAAGTCTTACACGCCGTTTTTTCTCTCAAAAATTACCATTCCTGATTACAAATTTTATCTAAATGTAAATCCAAACAATATCATGAGTCGTGATAATTCCCCAACACAAGGAATCAATTATCTGCAAGACAAGAAGAAATTATTTGAAAAATACAAATTAGCTTTTGAATTAAAAGAAGTTGACGGTAATCGTGGGAAAAAAGAAATTTTTGAAGAATTGTGGCGTTACATCATGTAGTAATAAGCCCACATGCTCACAGTAACACACGTAGGGGCGGACCCATGTGTCCGCCCGGGGCAATCTTAACTAAAGGACAGACACACAGGTCTGTCTCTACAAAAAATGAACACTATGTCAAAACTAAAATCATCATTTATTATTCTTGCGATTGCGGAATTTATATACAATATTTCTAGCTATGTTATAAACATGGGACTTGGTCGTATGCTTGGTGTAGCTGATTATGGGCGCTACAGCCTTGTAATAGGCTTTACCACCATGATTATACTATTAGTAGGTCGTGGCGTACCCACGGCTATGATGAAACGTATAAGTGAAAATATTGGGGACTGGGATATGATTCGAGCTATTCGCCAATCTTCTGCACAGCTACAATTAATCATCATCTTTTCACTAACTGCTATATTTTATATCCTAGCGCCTATATTAGCCAACATATTCAATGATGCGACTCTCACACCATTGTTTCGCATAAGCGCATTTGTCATACCTGCGTTTGCTCTATCATCATTTCATGTCTTGTATTTCAATGGTCTCAAATACTTCAAGGCTATGACTACTCTAAAAATATCAAGAGGAATTTTTAGAATGTTGTGGATTGTTGGACTTGCTTATTTTTTGAAACTTGATGGCGCTATATATGGAGCAATAATTGCACCACTTAGTGTATTTATCGTTGCGATGATTATAGAATATTTCTTCATTAAAAAAGAAAGTACTAAGTCAAAAACTATTCAAATGTATCCTTACAAAAAAATATTACAATATGCTGGAGGTTTTATGTTATTTTTAGTTTTTTATGAATTTTACATCAGATCTGACATGTACCTCATCAAAGCAATGACTGGTAGTGACACAGATACAGGATTATATAATGCAGCCTTTACTATTGCACTAATTCCTTATTATGTAATGTTTGCTCTGACATTTATATTATTTCCTACAATCTCAGATTTATTGAAGAAAAAAGATTTTACAAATATACAATCAATTTTAAAAAAAGTTATTCTATTCCTTTTTACAATACTAGTACCAGCTGCAATTGTAATGTCACTTATGCCAGAGTTTCTCATAACTCTTTTCTTTGGAAACAAGTTTATAGAAGCTGCAAATTTAATACCTCTCATGCTCGGAGGCACGGTATTTGCAACAATATTTTTTGTACTTGCTTCAGTGTTCAATGGAGCCAACAAAACACGGATACCTGCAACAATTACAGCAGTCGCTCTAACATGTGGCATAACTGCAAATATTTATTTCTTACCAATTTATGGAATTAATGCTACTGCAATAATATTTTCATGTACCTCAACATTTATGGGTATAATTGCAATATTTTTTACATACATTACTTTTTTCAAAAATAAAAAAGTTAACTAATCTAAGAAAGATTTTAATTTTTCAAATGCAATTTTTCTCATACTTATTGCGTTTTTTTCATCTTGATTCATCTGAGCATACGTTTTAGTATGTCCTTGTGGCACAAATATTGGACTCCAGCCAAAATCATTACTTCCTTGCGGAGCAACAATTTTCCCATTCATTACACCTTCAAAAAAACTTATTTTCTTGTTTCCATCAATATAACCAATCACAACCTTAGCACTAGCATTGTGATTATCATATTTATTTACGAGCCCCCAGATTCCATCATTACCTAAAGACTTTTCAAACCATTTGATAAATGGTCCCGGCAAACCGTTTAAGCATTCCAATTGCAACGAGGTATCCTCAACTATAAAATCCCCCTCAAACATTTCTCTTGCCGACAACAACTTTGCCTCTATAACCTCTTTTGCATTTATTTCTTGAATCTCGGGTAAATCTATATCAAGTTGCTCCAATTGTGGAATGAATTCTTTCGCCTCTTGAAATTTATTTATATTTCCAGTTATAAATTGTATTTTTTCCATATAAAAATTATTAAAATAATAATACTTTGTATCCATCACAATAATTACACAAAAAAAGGACATCCACAAGGGATGTCCCTACAAAATATCTCATTTTAAGTGGTCTAACATTTATCGAATTTTGTAAATCACGGTAACATTAGTTTTGAATTGATTTTCTCCAACAGGCACTTCTGCGTTTGCTACCGGCGCAGCATCTACCATAGCGTACGCTCGCTTTTCCATGACGGGATATACGTCCGGATTATTATTTCCAAACTCATCATAACCTACCACATCTCCCAGTGATACGCCTAAATCTTTTGCAATTTTTTTAGCTTGTTTTTTTGCATCATTTATTGCATCAGAGCGCAATTGTTCATTTATAGTATCTGTATCATCTACATAAAAAGATAATTGTGATACATTATCGACATTAGCATTATTTACTGTCGCCAATGCTTTAGATGTATTATCCAAATCACGAATTACTACCATAATACTTTGCGTTACACGATATCCTTCAAATAGTTGCTTTCCATCGTTATAAGAATATTCTGGGTTTACGCCATAATTTGTAGTTTTTATATCTTTTTGGTCTACTCCAATAGCCTTTAATTGATTTACGAGTTCACTCATTCTTTTATTAACAGAATCCATAGCAACATCTGTTGTTTGTGCTTTTTGCGTGACAGAAAACGACACAGAGGCTGTATCTGGCTTTGCAAATGTCTCAGCAGTTCCCTCCACTGCAATCGTATTATCTAAGTCTGAATTACTATTAATTGTTATATCCCTATTTGAAAAAACAAGGTACGCCATCATAACAAAGATTCCTATAAGGAAAATGTTTGTCATTGTACTAGATTTCATCTCCATATTTTTTTATTACTTAAATTACACTCTTATTGTACCATAAATTTATCAAAAATCCCTCTCACATTTATCTGTTTTTTGATTATACGTACAATTTTCAAAAACCTGTCGCCAAAGATATCTAGGTTGCACGTCTTTGCTGAATTTTGGGTCCCGTGATTTTTCTTTGAATATTTTTTCTTCACTTGTCACACATTCCTTTTTTGGTGAAAAATAATAAGCAGTCAGCGTCCCAAAATTCTTTTTTTCTATCACGGTCAAGCATTTTACAAAATTCTCCAAGAAGGCTTCTTGATTTGACTGGGTACGAATTACTATGAAATAATTTCCCTTAGCGTATATGGATTTCAGATTTCTTGAAATATGATCTCTAGGAACATTATGATTATCAATTCTTTCTCTGAATGATCTTTTATATTCTGGTTGACCATACATAAATATAGGTTCTCCATTTTTTTCATACTTTGTCACCATCCAATCAGTGACGTCCATTATTTGACCAAAAGTTACTCTCGTTTTTTCTTTCAAAATTTTATCTCCATGTTCAAGCGTCAAGCTACTATCACTCTTTGCTCGCGACAGCTCATCAAAATACTTAAAGTCAAAAATAATATTTGAGAGCACAGCATATACTATTATAAATATAGCCACCCCACTTGATAATTTAGTCCCCTTAGCAAGTAGAACCTTCAACAAAAAACCAAAAAATATAAATACCAGTGGAGCATTCAATAGAAAAAACCTAGGGGCAATATCATAAGCCAATGGCACGTAAATTCCAAAAACACCTACACCCCAAATAATAATTAATTTTAAAAAATTACGCTTACGCTCTTGTGTTTCTGCACGGTATAGCCACACAAGTCCCATCGTGCCAACAAATATCATGACAAGTGCACTACTTCCACGCACCAATCCGTTATGACAATCATAATCACATTTAATGTCTGTCCCCTTCAATTCCGGAAGTGCTGCTAATTGATCCCCTGTTAATATAAGCCAATAATATTTCGTATGTGCTCCTATATTTCGCACAGTCTTATCCAGTATATTATGATTATCATCTTCGTCACCCCCGCCACGATTGAGAGCAACGTCCATAAATTCTTGCAGATTCTCACCGCCCGTTTTAATGTCATTGACAATGAGCGGCACATTGAGAAACACAAAAAGAGCAAATGCCAGAAGCCACCATTTAAATCCGAGTTTTGGTCGTGTCCAGATAAGATAAGAGAAAATTATAACCGGAACAATAACCAATGCTATAAAATGCATATTTGCGATAAATGCTAATGCTCCAGCAGAGACTATAAGCCACCATCCTGACTTCTCATCGTTATCTGTCACTCTGAGCAACCCATAAGCGAGTAAAATCATGAAAAACGGTATAAGAGTAGGATTCCAACCAAATCTACTGTACACAACCATAAAGAGCGACACGGAAAATATACCCGTTAATCCCGCGGACAATCTCCAATCAAAAAATCTCCTCAAAAATACAAAGAATAGCGGGATCGCCAAAACATTTAATATTAGTATTATCATAGAGCTCCCAGCAGGAGTGTCTCCAAACACCAAAGCGCTTCCATACTCTAAATAATACAAAAGTGGACCCAACCGCAAAAACGACCCAGCGGCACGCGGACCCTGCAAGGGCAATTCTCCCGGACCGTACTCAATAGCTGCATGGATTATCCGATAATCTCGAGCCTGGTCCAACTGATAATGCATCCAATCACTAAAATGATAAGCACGCAAAAAAACTCCAACAAGAGTGATCCCCAACACAATCCAAAATATTTTATTTTTTAATATATTTTCCATTTTTAATCATTGTCATTCCCGAACGGAACAATCACGCTTGAATCGGGAATCTAGTATCGCAACAATGTTTACAATCTTAATATTTATCACTTTTATATGATCTCCATCCTTTCCCACACTTGTCATTCCCGAATGGGACAATCACGCTTAAATCGGGAATCCAACATTACTACAATACTTCTAGCAAACCCCACCTAGATTCCCGCCTCCGCGGGAATGACAGCTTTTTTACTTTTTTTCAAATTTCCTCACCTCTAATTATATCCCTTTAAACCACCCACGTAAACTTGACAAAATTATAAAAACATGCTATACTATGAGGTTCGTTAAAATAATAATAATTCAAGTCAAATTTAACCACTTGGGAGTTCTCCATGAGCAATATCTTAAAAGATTTTCCAGAATTCATTGCGATATTTGAAAAAATATTGCAAGATGGTTTTTTTACAAACACTCAATTTGGGAATACCTCCGTGATGGAAGGTTCTACAAGTATTAGAATTTCGTTATCAGGAAACATACCAACAAATGAAAAGCACAAGAAGGCTGGTACTACACCGTTTTTCGATTCTCATATACTAAAGGAGATGCTAACGAGAATTAAACATCACCCAGACAACATCATTGTGTTCAGCAATTTGGAGTTAAAAAACTCCGACTGGCTCTTATATGATACTGAAGGTGAAAATGTAATTGGTAGCAAGGGTCGTGAATACTATGTAAATTTAATAATTTCATTAAAAAAAGGGTAATCTACGGAGGAAGATTAATGGAAATTTTAGCATTTTTTGGAGTCATTGCCCTCATGAGAGGCGCTAGCATTTTTCTGGACTTTGTTCTAGCTCAGTATTGGCATTACAAAGAAAAACCTTACACGTAACATTCAATGACAGTCATCGTCAACTGGCAGGGAAGAAGAATTTCTTCCCGTCAGTTTTTTATTTTCCTAAAAACTTATCCAACCGCAGAGACGCACTAACTACAAATTATTTTCAATCAATCCATTTATTAGCTGTTCAAACGAAATTCCGGCTTCACGCGCTGCGTCTGGCACCAGACTTGTACTTGTCATACCTGGAATTGTATTGATTTCTAGAAAATACACTTCCCCATCATTTTCATCATAGAGCATATCTACCCTAGCTAAATGCTTACAGCTTATGGACTCAAATGCTTTGGATGCATAGTCATTTACTCTTAATTTTATTTCTTGTGGGATATTTGCTGGACAAACATGATCACTTCCTCCACTTTCATATTTTGATTTATAATCATACCAATCAGACAAATTTGCCGTTATTTCAATAATCGGCAAAATATTTTTCCCATTTTCATCCTCCACGATAGCAACTGTCAATTCCCTACCTTTTATTTCCTTTTCTACTATAACTTGATTGTCATATCTGAAAGCTTTTTTTATTGCATCTACAAGCCCCTCCTTACTAGCAACTTTTGAAATTCCTACCGAAGAACCTGCTTTGTTTGGTTTTACAAAAAGTGCTTCTCCCAATTCTCCTACAATTTCCTCAACATCATATTTTGAATCTTTATACAATAAAATCCCGGGTACAATATTCACACCATGACCTGCGACGACTTCTTTTGACAGTCCTTTATCCATACCCAGCATATGCGCACTGTGCGATGAAAACACATAGGCTATTCCTAAAGTGTCCAAGAATCCCTGCAGCCGCCCATCCTCTCCAAACGCGCCATGTAAAATCGGCAATACCAAATCAATTTCACTTTTAGTTGTCATTTCCACAAACTGCACAATATCATTTCTACCCTGCAATTCTTCATCATTTTTTGATTTCAAATACCTCAAAGCATCCTCCCCAACAATCCAATTCCCATTTTTGAGTACGGCAACATAAATTATATTATATTTTTCCATATCTACCACTTCCACCACAGATGTAGCTGAGCTAAGCGACACATCATGTTCACTACTATTTCCTCCAAAAATAATTGCTATACTTTTTTTCATATTTTTCATATAATTAATATTTTTCCCATCCTCTCACTATTTTTTTCATGAATGAGGCTATTCAAGATATAGAAATAACTATTTCTTTTCCCTCACACTCATCCAAATGAACATAACAAGACTAATGCCCACAAAAATCCAACTCATGTTCATTGATACTAACTCTTTAGTTGGACCAATTCCAAATGGTCCTCCTGCGCTTACTGGAGCAAGGTGAACTAGTATAGCTGTTGCAAGAAGGTAAAATACTGTAAATATTAACCACTTTTTGAAAATTTTATCGGAAATGAAGAATGTGAAGATGGTTGTTACAAGTAAACCTATGGACATCAAAAATAATGGTTCAGAAATATCAAATTTCCAACCCTCAAAAAAGCAGGGTGAATTATATGTACAAATTTCATACTTATATATATCAAATGTTATTATTGACAACGTGACTAGCATTAACACAATTATAACCAAAATTGTTCTCCACAAATATTTTTTTTTCTTCATATCTTTAATTTTACTTAATTAATTTTTTAAAAATAAATGAAATAATCAATAATATACTCAAAGTAATGAACATGACTATCAATGTATTTCTTTTTGTTTTATTTTGATTATTTTTATCTATTCCATTATCTGAACTTGAACTCAAATCTGGGATGACAGAGACATTATCTGTGATCACCGTGTTTTGTGCCATAGCTTCTTCGCTACTAGTTGTGTTAGCACTTTCCAAACCTCCCTCAATCCTATCGCTCACTGATGATGAGAAAGTTTCATTGCTCTCATATTTGCTTTCGTCATCATCGTCATCGTCATTTTTATCTTCCTCATTCTTTGCGCTGTTACCCTGAGTGCTGTCCTGTGTTTGATCCTCACCTAGCGTCACTACATCATTTAACCTTGGGGTCACTTCATAATCAATCTCACCATCTCCATCATAGTCAGCCCTGAGCGTACTCATTTCTTTTAATCCTGTGGCAGGTACTGCCAGCGCTACTTTTGTATTTTTACTTGTTGGTAAATTTTTGAAGGTAATTTGTGAATTTATTTTTTCTCCCACATTTGTCTGTGATACTTCTTTTAAATTTAATGTATAATGCCCCACATCGTAACCCCTTAATTCTATTCTTACGTCGTTCTCAAGTGACCAGCCTACATATTTATGTTCTCCTATTGTATCATAATATGAATTTGGTATGTTGTTTTCTATTTCTTTTCGTCCGTTTTTATCCGCCACTGGACCTGTATGGTTTCCATCTTTGTCATAAAGATGAACGTCTAGAGGAGAATACAGAGACATTCTTATTCTTGTTGCGCTGTGTTTTGAATTATTTATTTCATCTTCATCATCAGGTCTTGTGCTTAGTATATATTTAGGCAATTCATCTGTTCTTTTATGTTTTGCTATTATTATTTTAATTAAATCTCGAAGTTGCCTTACTTCTAATATATCTTTATGTTTTCTATTTTTTGCAAAACCTAACAAGGACTTATTATGCCAATACAAATCCACCCACAATCTCTCGACATTACCTACACTACCTTCAAGCATAAGAGAGCTCGGGGTTACCACAACCTCATCTCCATCTATTGTATAAATCGGTTCATAATAAGCATCGTAATAATCTGCAGTTGCACAAACCCATTGACCCCACACGCTATAACCACAATCTTCATGAGGTTTTTCGTTGTATGCAACACCCTTGACAGTATCTAGTCCCCAACCGCCAATCTGAATCAAATTTACGTTTTGTGGCGGAATCCAATTACTTAACACTTCTTGAAGTTCAGTGTTTTTGTCAAAAAGATACTCATTTAATATGTTTTCTTTTTCTGTGTCATTGACATCAGGTCTTTGCCTGTCACCCTCTTTTGCCAAGAGAAAATCTCTAAATTCTTCGTAGCTATCTATTTTATCACCATATTTTTCTTTGTATTGTCTATAACGAGTATTTTGTGAATTAAATGTTATCAGATTTTCTTGATTTCTATTGAAATATTCTTCTGTGGGAAGTAGCCCATAAGCTGCTGGCATATTTTGTACGACTTCTCTAGCTTCACTGTCACTTATCATCCAATTAGTAACTGCTTTTTCATCAAATCCATATAACATTGTAAGGATCGCCTTTGGTGTACCCAATTGGGGAGAGCTTACCATGATAATATTGTCCACCAAATCCGCTTCTCCTCGCCTTTCCAGCTCTTGCATAATTGTTTTTGCTAACAATCCTCCATTTGAGTGTGCTACAATTGTAACTTTTGAACTTGTAGATGCACTTGCCAAACTCTCTATTTGCATTATCGGATTTTTAGTTACCCCATTTTCATACTCTGTCCCTGTAGCCACTATATCATCCACTGCCTCACGCCAATCATATGCAAAAAGTGAATAATCTTTAATTACCCTATCATTTTTTAATTTTACCAAGTCACTTACAAACCTTTTATAAATATTTATTCCAACCACCTCATCTACAATCCCGCTTGTATAAGTGTCATTTATACTTTGTCCACTTTCATCCATGAGTAAATTTTTGTAATCATCGCCTAATAGCGTAGGAGGCCATATTTGATTATTATTATCATATAATTTACTTGCCTTTGCACCTGGCAAAAACAATACACTTGAAGCGAAATCCACTGACCCTCTCCAGTCAAATGGATCTATAGTTAAATCCCCCACCAACATCTCGCCATCTTTTACATAAGATAAGTTTACTGGATGAATTGGCCCCGTCTCATCCCCATACCAGTTATTCTCTAAAATTACCTTTGTTTTATCATGCTCTTCAAAGTTATTATGTTCTAATTCACACACCTTAAAGCATGTCAAAAAACAGAGTTGCGTATCACAAGTATCATTACAATTATTTTCACACTCTCCTTCTGTGTCGTAGTTATACCTTTTTACATCAGACACGATGGCGGTATTTTGTTTATTATTTTGAAAATTTGAATTTTTTATACGTATATAACTATCAGCATTAAATTCATCACCATCTTCCAATTCGATATCCACTTTTACATCTGCATATTTGTTATTATCAAATATTACATTATTCATCTCAACCTTTCCAGATATCAAGTGAATTGCTGAGTCCTTACTTTCCACCTCCTGAGCATACGCCTCCCTCAATAAATTGAAATTTCTTTTTACTATCATCCCAGGGCACTGTGAATCATCGTATTTTATATATGTACCCAAATTTGTAAAATTTACAAATTCAAACTCTGATGGCTCAGAATAGATTTCTAAATCAACTTCAAAAGTTAAAGTTGAACCAGACTCAAAACATCTCGGATCATAATCATCATAATTTTCTATTACTGAAGTATCTACTGGAATTGAAGAGAAAGTTATTGGATTTTCTATTGTACTTTTTGCGACTATTTTTCCATAATAAACTTCCACATCTGGTATTTGTAAAGTTGTTCCGGGTTCTATAGTTACAGTTGCTCCATTATCAATATATATTCTGCCATAATCACTTAGATCAGTAGTATTATTCCAAATAACATCATTTTCTATATATAATTCACCCCCATATGCATTTATGTATTTTTTGATCATTCCAAAATCAAACTCTAGAGGTATAAACACTAGTAACCAAATCAACAATATAAATACCATTTTCTTCAAAAAAAATGTCATGCTTCTTTTTTCAAAAATAAATCCCTAACAATTTCAAATATTTTTTTATGACCTTTAGCATTTGGATGTAAACCATCTTCACAAAACTCACTTTTTGTAAGTATTCCATACATAGAAATGAACTTGCATTTCTTTCTATCTGTAACATCTTTCATAATCTCATTAAATTCAATCAATCTCTTCTCATCAAACCATTCCTTCAATACATTATCCCAAACATTTGTAACACCAATAACACACACTTTTTTAAATCCTACTTTTTCAATTCCCTTATCCAAAAGCAATTCAAACTCTTGCTCAAATTTATTTTTACTATTTATTTTCTTACCATTTGCAAAGCCAGCGTCATTTATACCTATTGCAAAAATAATTTTATCAATCTCACCTCTGACCCCATCAACTTCACAATCAAATCTATTTAACACATCTAACACCGTATCTCCACCAACACCAAAATCTCTAACATTTTTTCCTTCATAATAAACACCATTATCTTTAATATTTCTTTCCCAAAAAAATAATTTCAAACGATTTGCCCAGCCACCCCTCTCTAAATCAAGTGCTCCCTGCACCAAACTATCTCCAAAAATAATTATTTTGCTCATGTTTTTCTCTTAAAGCTTGTTACATTTATAAACACTAATTTTTCCACGGACCAGTAAATCATTTTGCTTCTGACAATTCTCTTCAAAATACGCTCGCGCTTCCTTGGTTATAAATTCTTCGTCATTATCGGAATATACCACCCACATCGTTTCTTTATCTGTGCCAAATTTTTCCACTTCCGCAACTGTTATTTTTTTGACCTTTCCTTCATCCTTAATTTGATTCTCTGAACGTTCAGAACCAAAATCTAACACTGGAATATCTAGCCCTGCCCAGTAATAACTTCTAAAGTTACGCGTAATCATTCCGTCACCATCACTTACATTTTTTTTCACAAACAGAAATACTTTGCGATAATTTGCACTGTCAGCTTTTGATGTGATGTGATAAGTATTATTGTCTTGAAAGAAATAATAATAAGATGGTAATAATATGAAACTTGCAGCAACAACAATTATAAATACCCTACGATTACTCAGGTTTTTCTGTAAATATTGTGCCACCGCATAAATTCCAGATGCGACAAGCATAAATCCAAATGTCTGTACAAAAAATATATACTGAGGACCGACATTTCTATCCCACAAAAAAATCGCTCCTAACAAAATCGTAAAGAATGTACTCACAATCCAAATACCTGGACGCTCATCCTCTTGCTTTACAATCAAATACCATGCACCCACAAACATGAATAACGCACCAAAAATTGGATGCCAATAATTACGCAAAACATGCCCCACATAATTCCAATGATTATTAAGCCAAACAAGTGAGCTAGTAAACTGACTCCAAACACTTGGCACAAAAAACTTTACAAGTAACGCGCCTACAAGCATTATGACAATATACGCTCCATATCGCCTAGAAACAAGCTCTTTGCGTTTTATCACAAACATCACCACAAAATACACAAACAACACTAAAGCTACATTTCCAGTCAGTTGATGCAAATGATATGATACAATACCCAGAATTATTGTTGGAATAAGATAAATCCATTTCAACCGCAAAATCCCCTTGTAAATCATTTTCCCAGGACAAGTGCCTCCGGTACAACCACACCTCCCCATAGAATCAGTAAATTTAAACAAGCTCCACGAAAAAAGCAAAAACATAGGAGCAAACATGCTATACATTCGCACCTTACGATTTAGTTCAATCGCTGGAATACTCACAGCCCAGAGGAGTGCTGCAAAAAGAGCAATCCATCGATTTTTAGTAAAACTAAGCGTCACAAAATATAAAATAATTGTTGTCAAAATTCCCCAAAGCGCACTAACTAATCGAATATTATATTCCGTTGGCTCTAGATAATTTAATATACTAGCAACTTGTAAGCGGTACAGCCATGCCCGTTGATCGCTTGCATCATTGTCCCGGACACTAACTTCATCATGATTAAAATCCCATGCCTGCCACTGCCCTGTTTGATGATAGCCCTCAGTTGCATTTACATCCAAAAATTCATCTGCCACAAAAGGATTATTACCCAATCCCCACAAGCGTAAAAACGCACTAAGCAAAATCACACACATGAGCACAGCATAAAACCATTTATAGTTCCTAATTTCCTTTATTATTTTCCTCATATTTAATTTGATAAATTTACTCATTGATAATATGTTAATTATACATTTCATAAAGCCCCGAGTAAACTTGACAATTCCCTCTAAAAATGATGTTTCCCAAATACTAGACCTTTAGTTTTTATTAATTATTCGCTATACTCTACTTAATGAAACAATTATTTTTTATATAATTTATGCAACCTAAATATACTATTTTACAAATACTACTTGCTTTTTGTTTTAGTATTTTTACCTTATTAATCATTATTAACAAGGTAGATGCTTTAAATTTTTTGCGATTTACATCTGCAAACCACTTCTTATATTTAGGATTTTTAAGTTTTTTACTCCTGACAATTATTTTTACATGGAATCAAAAAACATACTATGGAATATACAATTTTTTTATTTTTACAATACCTGCAGAAATTATTTTAATACTTGGGCTACATTACTCTTTTACACTTCATTACATATTTAACATTCTTTCAGGGCTATGGATAATTCTCATAGGCTTTTTCATATTGTTAAATCTACAAAAGACAACTACAAACTATCGCCTCAAACAAGGTGATGCTAAAAATATATATACAAAAAAAATTGCCATAACACTTTTTATATTTATGTGTATTTATTTTGCATTTGGATTATTTCACTTAAATAAATCTGTTTACGTTGACGAACGATTATGGACATATGGCAGTCAAAAACGAATCGTGAAATACTGGGACAATATAAAACAACAAGACTGGCTAAACACACGGCCCAGCGATAAGCCTGGAATCACCCTGGCGATTATCTCAGGCATTGGACTATTCAAAACTGACCCAACTATCTTTTTTCACAACACCTCAAACACTAAATCATTTTTAAACATGCTATTTTGGATGCGCTTGCCACTTCTATTATTTGGGACTGCCTCACTAATATTTTTTTACCACATACTTAGTAAGTTATTTACACCTCAAACTAGCCTATTGACTGTTATTTTTATATCCCTATCACCTCTAATTATTGGTATTAATAGACTTATAAATCCAGATGCTTTGAGTTGGATATTTATGCCTCTTACTATTTTGACATATTTTGCGTATACAAAAAATCGAGCTCAAAAAAAAATATTATACTTAACTGGAATACTACTTGGATTATCTCTCCTGACAAAATATATAGCAAATCTTATTATAATATTTTTTACTCTATCTATTTTTTCACAAATCTTATTTTACAATATTTCAAAAAATAAAATTCACAATCACCTTAAAAATTACATTATCGACTTTGTAACAATATTATTCACATCATTAACGATATTTTATTTACTATATCCAGGCACATGGGTAAAAATTGATAGATTATGGATTGCAACTTTAGGCTCAGAGCCGTTTGCACCTGTTTGGCAATATTATTTACTGTTTTGGCTCATTATACTTTTTGATTTTTTCATACTAAAATCACGCATTACTTCATCAATACTCACAGCACTTATGCGATTTAGGGATTTTATATTAAAAATTGTCCCAATCACTTTTGGAATAGCAAGTATTCTAGTATTGTTTAATGCATACTTCAACATGACGTTTGCTGACTTTGAGATGATGTTAATGTCCCCTAAATATTCTGCTGGTGAATATTCCTATTTACAAATATTTTTCACAGGTTTCCACACAATACTTTTTACAATTTCTCCACTTATAATCATTGGGGTATTTGCAAGCATTGGCTCTTTTTTCAAAAAACAAGATGCATCTGTTTCAAAAATAGCAATATGGCATTTATTCTTTTTTATTATCTTATTTTACAGTGCATCCACATTCAGCTTAGTGGGCGCAATGGCTCGTTATCAGATAATTATTTATCCTCTCATATTTACTATTTCTGCATTTGGATGGATGTATTTATTCACAAAAACTAAGCATAAAAAATTATACTATATAATATTTTTATTGTGTTTTACTGCGACATCATTAATTACACTCTATACTATTGCACCGTATTATTTTAGCTATACAAGTATTGGCTTACCTGAAAAATATATAGCAAATCCTAGAGGTATCGGAGATGGAAACTATGAAGTTGCCTCTTATATGAATACTTTAGAGAATGCAAAAAACTTAACTATCTGGTCAGATAAAAATGGTGTTTGCGTTATTTTTGATGGTAAATGCACAAACACATTAAAACAAAAAGAGCTTGAAAAATTCTCTAATAATTACGATTTTTATATAGTATCTCATGAAAGAAAAAATTATGTAACAAGTAGAACAAATACGTATCTCAATAGAAATGCTGACTATCCACTAAAATTAGAGTTACTATACAATAATACAAACCCGTTTCAACAGCTACATCCTGGAAATAGGCAATCTAACTACATCAAAATATTCACATCGGAACAATTTGAATCATTAAAACAAGGTTATGAGCAATAGACAAAAAATTAAAGTCATATTACCCCTTCTAATATCAATAACGTTTTTCACATCTTTCGGCATATACCACATCACAAAGTTTGAAACTATCGATGAACATTTCTGGAAATATGACCGTATAGAAAAATATTTCAATGGAATAAAAGAACACAATTTCAAAAAAACACGTATCAATGACAAGCCTGGCGTAACAGTTGCTCTACTTGCTGGTATTGGATTACCTTTTTCTCCATCTCTCTCAGGACATGAGGATATAATGAGAGAAAATGAATACACCATGACAAAAGATAATGGAAAGGAGCGTCTATTGTATACAATGTACAAAACAAATGAAACAGAAAACCTTAATCGTGCATTACGCCTCCCCACCCTACTATTCAATGGCCTTGTGATGCTTCCACTACTCTTTTGGCTACTCATGCGTGCATTTGATAGACGTGTCGCATCAATTGGCATTATATTCATTGGAGTTAACCCAATTCTTATAGGCATCTCTCAAATTATAAATCCTGATGCTCTTTTGTGGAGCTTTAGTGCTGGAGCACTTCTTAGTTTTTTTGCGCTACTCAAAACCAACGAAAAGAAATTTGTTGTACTCACAGGTGTACTTACTGGATTTGCGCTACTCTCCAAATATACCGCAAATCTTTTGTTTATTTTTTATCTTATTGCCTATGTCTTTTATTTAGTGCTCAGTAAGTCTAAGACAGAATCACTAAAAAGTTTATTATTTTCATATTCCAAAAAAATACTTTCAATTTCACTTATTGCATGGACTATTATTATAATTTTCATGCCAGCTGTTATCCTGGCGCCAAAACACTTACTCTATGCAACAGTTTACTCACCAGTGCTAGAGCCCATTGTTAATATTTTTGCATCACTATTACACATCAAAAATGCCTTGATATTTGCAGATGGCTCATATAATATGATTCCACTTACTATTTTTTCCATTACTATTTTTGTCATACTATTCGCCATAACTCCGTCATTAATTGTTTTCTTTTTACAAAAATATCCAAAAATCGTTTCTAGTATTGGTAAAATATTTATCGTTATTATCTTACTTATTTTTATTGCATCTTTTGTTAATGCATGGTTTAATACTCCACTTTTTTCACTGGACAACCTCAAAGAAGTTTCACGTTCTGAAGGCATCGTCAGTTTTCCACAATTTAGTGGTGATTCAACTTCACTATTTTGGACAAAAGCCCTACTTGTACAAGCACAAAATTTTGTTTTTTCACTTCACCCACTTGTAATTGCATCTCTATTTTTCTTACTGAGTCTTACACTTTTTAGTAAAAATAAAAAATATAAATGGTTTATATATTTTGCAGCAATTATGCCTTTTGTGTTTTTTGGTGGCGCTATGATGTCAAATGTATTTGTAAATGTACGCTACAGCCTAATGCTCTATCCCATATTCATGATTATCAGCGCAATGGGTATTATAGTGTTATGCGATAAGATGTCATGGAAATATAAACGGCAATTTTTCCTCGTAACATTAATTGCGACAAGCATCTTCTCGTTATGGCATATAAAACCATTTTACTTTAACTACACCAACATCTTATTACCACAACAATATGTTGTAACAGATGCTTGGGGTTACGGTTTTTATGAAGCTGCTCAATATTTAAATTCATTGAAAGATGCGGAAAATATAATTGTATGGATTGATCGCAATGGTTTATGCCAGTTTTTTATAGGTAAATGCATCTCATCTCGTGAAGTGTATCTAGACTACACCGACGTTGATTATTTATTAGTTACACGACGTGGCACACTCATAAGAAAACCTGTGCCACGAACCAATAACCATCTCAAGCATAATATTTTATTTGAAAAATATTACACACCTCAATATTTTGACAATCCTGCCTGGAAACTAGACATAGATGACCGTCCCAACAACTTTATCAAATTAATACAATTTAAATAATAAAAATAAATATCATACTTATCAATTTTTAAAAATATTACATTACTTCGCATTTTTTAAAGCATCCTTATTCTGCCAATAAAATGGGATTGCTAATAGACTAACAAGCATTTGTAAAACTCTAGATAAAACCACGACGGATACAGCAGCACTGGCACTCACACCAAATATCCCAAATAAAAATACATATGCCCATTCTTTAACTCCTATATTACCTACGCTTATTGGAGCTGCTGCTATTATACTAGATAAAAATATTACACTTATAAAATCATCTATAGATAAACAAATTCCTATTGATTTAAATAGTAAATAATTAGCAATGACTATACCAATGAAAGCAAATAAAAAAGTATACAAGAAAGACTTTACCATTATTTCAATACTTCTATAATCTGCGAGTTGATTTATATATTTTTGTATAAATGCTGGCAATAAGTTCAAGGAATATCTTATAAATTTGTACTTAAAAAATATCAATATAAACACAAAAGAAATAACTGCAATGATTAATCCACCTATTATCCAAATGATTATCTCATGATTGATTAGGGTTTTAAAATTATATAAAGCAAATATAATTGCCAGGACTATAACTCCCATAAGTCCACTAATCCTATCAATAACTACTGTCACCGAACCTTCCCCCAACTTATCAACGGGCTTTCCTAGTGAATAAATTCTGTAAGCATCCCCGCCTACAAATGAGGGGAAAAAATTATTTAAAAAAGTGCCCAGCAAATATGTTTTGACATAAAAAATATACCCATTTGTAAATTTCTTAAACTGTGCTAACACTTGCCATTTACGTGCGCTTATAAAAATGCCTAGAATATAAAAAAGTATAAATGCTAAAATATAAAAAACATCTACACCTGAAATATAACTCCACACTTCAATCCAATCAACATTAACTATCAAAAGAACAACCAAAAAAGAAGATGTCCCCATCTTTACAGCAGCTTTACATTTATTACCTTTTTTACAAATCATGTTATTTCAATTATAACTATAAACACGCAAATCACGAACAGGACTTTGCCCTAACGATTAATCAAATATACACCCCTTTTCAGTACAATGCATAATAATATCATTTGGCAATTTTGCACAATATTCAAAACCTATAATTATACCATTTTCACGATTAACCTGTGTTTCGCAGCCACCCCATTTACCACCGCTATCACTAATTATTGGCCACTTGCCTAGGTCTATATTATTCTTACAAATTTCTATATTCTCAACTGGCTCTGTTATATAGCCATTGTAATCCATGCATAAAATCGTAGATGGAACAGTTGACGAAACTGCTGATTTTACAGCTGCATCCCGTTGCACTTGCCTTGATGGTTCTAAATACAAATTAATCATCGCTGCTAATTTTTCTGCAGTCATTGTTTTGAAATGATTCGTCTCTACAAATTTAGTCATATCATCAAAATCTTCTAATTCCACAAATTCTCTTTTATTTTCTTTTTCTGTTATAAACAAGGTCATTATACAAACATCCTCAATGCTAATCATGATTTTATCTTCATTGAGTATATCGTTATATTTTTGTTGCACATTTTGTATTTCATTTTTTACCAATTCTTCTGAATCAGTAAGTTCCATGTACTCATCAATAGACTTTTTACAAGCAGCTGAATTAAAATCATTTTTCTTGTGATTATATACATTATCATCCACTTTACCATTCTCATATTCCTTATCACCTAAGCTAATATCCAAGCTTTTTTTATTTTTTTCATCATTATTATTAAAAAATAGATACGTTACAACAATAAAAGTTGTAATTAATGTAAAAAATATTGCTATACCAATAAGTATATATGAGATTGAGATTGAACTTACTTTTTTTTCGTATTCTTGTACCGATTGTTGATTTTTCATTTTTATATTTTTATTTATAATAACTATTTTTTAACATATAATTTGATATGTGTTAAAAAATAATCTCTGCGTAGTCAGCACGCTATATAGTCAAGAAAATAATGTGACACTAATCTAATCAAAAAATACTTTAGCTAAAGCTAATTCTCCAATAAAATTATTTAATTGATTTATACAAGCCTACATACTCGTTAGCTACATTTCTCCAATCCATTGTCTCAGCAATTAACCTACTGGCATGACCAAATGCATCACAAATTTCTGGAGCTTCTATTAAGATTTTTAATTTATCTACAATCGATTGAACATCATTCATCTTTATCAAATATCCATTTTCTCCATCTCTCACAAGCTCTTGTGCCCCACCAGTTGGGGTCATGAGCACAGGGAGGCCTGATGCCAATGCTTCCAACAAATTATTACTCATACCTTCATTAAGTGACGGCATAACAAATACATCTGCATTATTATATACATCAGGAGATTCCTCTTTCGTATAGAGACCTGTAAATTCCACCCTACCATCCAATCTATATCTCTTTACTTGAGCCTTCAATTCCTCCATCGCATTTCCTTCCCCTCCTGCTATCTGCATTTTGATATGAGGATACATATCAAATAATTCTACAAATGCGTCAATGGCATAATTAAATCCTTTACGCCTAGACAATCTTGAGGCTAGTAATATCCTAAATTCTTTTTTTCTTTCATTGAGCGTTCGTGTTCCTGATGTATAAAAATTTGTATCCACACCATTAACTATTTGTAAAAAATTTTGACTTGCATCACTTTCCTGAGCTAATTCTGTAAGCCCCTTACTATTTGTCACTACATAACGTGCATCGTGCCATACATTGTGAATTATGGGTGTAATTAGTTTATATAATTTTTCAAACCTCTCACTATATCCCGGAACATCTGCACCTCTAAGAGATACAATATATGGAATTCCATACTTCTTTTTAATCTTACGTGAAATAACTCCACATGGAACAGCAAAAAAACTATGCGTTAAATCATAATCGTTTTGTGCAATTAGCTTTTGTGCAAATTTATAAGCTTGCCAAGTATATTTGAGTAACTCACCCCTGGTTTGATAGTTTAAATTTTTCTCATTTTTACCAATTGGCAATCTATGTATAACTACATTATCTCCAATTTGTTGTTTCACATACCTATCTACAACAGACGACGTTATCAGATCAACGAAAACATCATCACGATGAGAGTATTCATCTAAAATATATTTTGTGGCATTTGCCGCCCCACCGCCGAGAGGTGGATACTCATAATTGAAAAATAGCACCCTCTTCATATATTCGTAATTATCTAACTTTTACAGCTTTAATCGTATAATTCATCCTACCGCGCACTTTATAATAATTTTTCATTGTAATATCAGCAAGCAACCCAAAAACAAAAAACTGCACTCCAAGCATGATGAGGAATACACCTATCAATGGCCAAATTCTATCTGAAAGCGATGCATTCATAAACATTTTTTCCCACATCATCCATAATAACACGATTGTTCCTGTAAAAATTAAGACTATACCGCCGCCGCCAAAAAAATGAAGCGGTCGAGAAGCGTACTTGCGCCAAAACCAAATTGAGATCATATCAACAAGGCCTTTCACTGACCTTTTCCAATTATATTTTGTAACACCAGACACTCTCGCATGATGTGAAACTTTAGTCTCGCTAACGGTATATCCATCCAACTCCAAAATAGCAGGAATAAACCGATGCATCTCCCCAAATAAATCAATCCCTCGTAAAGCATCCCCATCGTAAACTTTTAAGCTACAGCCGGAGTCATGTATAGAATCTTTTAATAAAAATTTTCGAAGCTTATCAGCTGTCCTAGAAAAGAATTTTTTAGAAAAAGAATCTTTTCTATCAAATCGCCAACCGGACACAATGTCATATCCTTCCGCTTTTTTTTCTAATAATTTACCTATATCCGAAGGATCATTTTGCAAATCTCCATCCATTGTAACAATAACTTCACCAACAGACTGTTTAAATCCTGCGTCAAAAGCAGCTGTTTGACCAAAGTTCTTACGCAACTCAATCAGAGTTAAGTTTGTTAAATTTTTACAAATTTCGACAGTTTTATCACAAGAGCCATCATCTACAAAAATAATTTCATACGACCTACTCAAAGCATTGCATGATGTCACAATTCTTTGATGTAACTCCTGCACATTTCCCTCTTCATTGTAAATAGGTACGACCACTGATAAATAAATGCCTTTCCTTATAGTGTCCATGATCTATATAATTTACTCATTATTTATTACTTTCATATTAACACACGATACTAACCTAAACAATGCATTTTATGTTATACTGATAAATATAATAAATAAAATGTAAATTATGTCTCAGACACCTAGTAAAAAACGCATCGTTATATACGTAGTAATTTTTGTTACCATAGCATTTGCAATAGTATTTTTTGCACAAAAAAAATCACCCAATAATTTCACTCCAGCTAACGTAAGTCGTGACAACAATCTCGATTTTGAAGCAAGGCACATAATGCCACTGCCTGACGCTGCGATTGATATGAGCGATACTGCTGGCGCAGTCATGTCTGAGATGGCAGTAAAGTCAACTCAACCCTCACCCATAACAGAATATCCCATTTCCCAAACTATCGCACAACCTCAAGATAAAAAAGTAATCAAAACAGGCACTATTGACATGCAAGTCAATTCTGTAGAAAAAGCAATTAATGAAGTTAAGTTAATTGCACAAACACATGGAGGCGATGAAGTATCATCAGACTTCTCAAAAAATGATGCCTATAAAAATGGCTACATAATCATCAAAATTCCAGTTAAACAATATGCGGAAACATTCGAAAAGATTAAAAAAATTGCACCCCTCGTCACTCATGAATCATCCCAAGCAGAAGATGTCACAGCACAATTCATAGATCTTGAGTCACGTATAAAAAATAAGAAAGATCACGAAGCTAGATTACGTACATTCTTCGACAAGGCTGAAGATGTGGGTGAGCTCATACAAGTAGAGCGAGAGCTAGCAAGAGTTCGAACAGAAATTGAACAAATGGAAGGACAATTGAAATATCTCAAAGATCAAACCCAATATTCAACAATACATGTAAGTTTATCAGAAGACTCAAATATTGTAGTCTCAGATTCATGGCGACCTCTTCAAGTAGTAAAGGATTCATTTAATACCTTAATCAATAAATCAACAGGACTAGTAAATACAGTGATTCGCTTCACAATCACTTCACTACCATTCATTGTATTATTTATAATAATATCATGGTTCCTATACTTCACAGCTAAGCATATCTTCAAAAGAGACACTGACAAATAATTTTTTAACTCTCACTTATTTAAATGAAAATCTTAGTTAATGGAGGTGCAGGCTTCATAGGCTCGCACACAACTGTAGAACTGCTCAATGCTGGACATACTCCCATCATAATTGATAATTTCTCAAATTCTCAAAGGTGGATAATCGATCGAATAGAACAAATCACAAATAAACGTCCGACTGTATATGAAGGTGATTGCACAGATATTGACTTCATGAATGATGTTTTTGCAAAGGAAGAAAATATTGATGGTGTTATACATTTTACAGCACTTAAAGCCGTTGGTGAATCAATAGAGCGTCCCATCCCCTACTACAAAAATAACATAAACTCCCTCTTAACATTACTAGAAGTAATGTTGGGTCATGGTGTTGCGAGTGTAGTATTTTCTTCATCTGCTACAGTATACGGTAACCCCGATATCAACCCTCTCACAGAAAATTCTCCACGCAAACAAGCAACTAATCCTTACGGGAATACCAAATTAATAGCCGAGGACATTCTCAAGGACTTGGCTATTAGCAAGGCAAATATCAAAACTATTGCCTTGCGATATTTCAACCCTATTGGAGCCCACGAATCACACTTAATTGGTGAATTGCCCAATGGAATTCCTAGTAATTTAGTTCCATACATCACTCAGACTGCCGCTGGCATACGAGAAGAATTGACCGTGTTTGGAGACGACTACAACACGCCAGACGGAACATGCTTACGAGACTTTATTCACGTGGTAGATTTGGCAAAAGCACATATAGCAACTTTAGAATACTTAGACACGCAAAGATCTCCATTTTTTGATGTATTTAACGTGGGCACAGGCAATGGCACAAGTGTGCTGGAACTTATAAATACGTTTGAAAAAATAAATAACACAAAAGTAACCTACAAAATAGGCTCTCGAAGACACGGAGATGTGGCAGCCTGTTGGGCAGATACAACCAAAATAAATAAGGTAATAAACTGGAAATCACAAAAAACCATTACAGATGCAATGAAAGATTCTTGGGAATGGCAAAAGACCCTACAATAACAAGCCTATAACATATCACAAAAAAACCATTCAAGTTACGAATGGTTTTTTGTATTTATACCCTTATAGAGTTAGACTTGCATAAAAAGCAGGAGAGCCGTCTGTAAATTCAAAATCTGAGTATTTGTTTAAGATTTTTTCTCTATCTGCTATTCCTTTAGTGTATAAATGCATTCCAGTTCTTGT
>JAUZSW010317752.1:0-26571 GCA_034780735.1 Hyalogyrina grasslei
TTCAGGCATAATTTATACAATTATACCCTTGACGATTAGCGTTGCTAAGATATGAAAACTAATTGAAACTCTTTTAGTCTGTATTAAGTTATTGCTTTAAGTATTTGCACAAACCATAGGGAATTAGATTATCATTGGTAATTCTTTGTCCATATTTTCCTTTCGCTTTAGCAGAACTTTCAGTTTTAGAGTTTTCATAATATTTTAGCGAAGTCTTTTTATAATAATTACCATTAGTTGAATCAGCTTGATCATAATAATAATATGCTAAGCGTCTTCTTGGTAAATAGTCATCAAAATCTAAGAAGATCGCTTTATTATAACAAGATAACATTTCTTTTTCATTATTCTGTAATTCATTTATATAGCCAAGATAATACCATGGACGATTTAGATTTGGCAGTTCTTTTAGAACATTTTCAAAAATTATCTTTGCTGAATCAATTTCACCAACATCCAGTAAAAGCTTTCCAATTCTTGCTTGAATGATTGTGCTGTAATTTGTGTTTTGATATTCTTCCAAATCTGCAATTGCGGAATATATTAAACTGTCTTTATTTAACATGTTTCTGTCTGTAATTTCAATAAATAAAGGTGAGGATGTTACATCTGGCGATAGTTTAATTACTTCCTTGAAACATGATATTGCCTCAGATGGTTGTTTTTTTTCAAGGAATATCCCTTTCGATAAATAATAAAGTGAAGAATTAGATAAAATGTCAACTGCCTTATTTATATTGTACAGTGCTGAATCATTCTTTCCTTCAAAATGGTATAACCATGCAAGATTATGGTAAAAAACATCCTCGTAGGGGTTTTGTTTAATTGCTAATTTATAACATTCTATTGATTTGCTTAATAAAGCGAAATTAGAATAGTTTTTCTGAAATAATGTGGAGACTGTTTGCGTTGAATCGAGTGCATTTCTTTCATAAACCAAACCGCAAGTTGAAACAAGTAAAGAATTATTAAAGTTATGGATGTTAATATTCTTTATTGCTTCAAGAGCCTTCCCGAATTTTTCTTTATTTAACAGCGCAGAGAGATGCACAAGTTGTTTTTTCTCTTTACCA
This sequence comes from Hyalogyrina grasslei, assembly GCA_034780735.1. NCBI lineage: Eukaryota > Metazoa > Mollusca > Gastropoda > Hyalogyrinidae > Hyalogyrina > Hyalogyrina grasslei. The sequence continues at coordinate 1,074 of JAUZSW010317752.1, forward strand.
TACTGATAGTCTTTTACAACAATAAAAATAATTACAATTAAGCATCCTGTCAGCAGAATTTTATATTTATTTCTACTTAACTTAATGACTGTGCCCATGCCGGATGTGTTTATTGAAAAAAGGATCAAAATAAGAAACAATAGCCCCGGATTGTAGAATACAGAAGAAAAGAACAATTCCCTCACTAATATTACCAACACAGATGATAAAATAATTATATGCAAAAATTTGTCTTCATTAGTTTTTGAAGTAACTATTTTTCGATGGGAATAAAAGATAAAAATTAAAAACAAGAACAAATAGGCTGTAAACCCTAATACACCTTTCTCTGTTACTAATTGTATATAGGAATTATTAACTCTAGCCGTGAAAGAATCATCAGGTTTTTCTTGTTTGTATTTAGTATTTATTAGAGGGTAGTTTCCTGAGCCGATGCCTGATATTGGAAAATCTTTTACAATATTATAAGTTGTTTTCCATTGATCAATTCTTCCCGAAGTACTTCTTTGATGGCTTATTGAAGAAACAAATGTTGATTTTATTGTTGGGAAAAAGAATGATGCCATACAAGTAATCGAAATAATTACAAATACATTACTAATTATTAAAGTCTTTATTTTTATTAAACGATATATAATTAATAGAACATTAAGTATCAAAATTAGTAAAGCAAATGCCAAATATCCACCGCGAGAAAAAGAAATGAACAAATTAAAAAGCCATATTAACATAGGTATTATGCCAAGAAATTTGACGTATGGGAGCTTTAAAAAATCACTTTTTATTATCTCCTTTTTGTTAAGCAATGCTAAGATAGCTAAATTAAAAGGGAGAAAAGTCAATAATATTGTTACCCACTCATTAGAAAAAAAGCCCATTGGGGTATATAAATACCTAAATTGTGAAAAATCAGAAAATCCATGATATTCAGCTTCGTAAAAACGCCAGAAAAAAAAGAATACGTTAAATAATGTTAATATAAAAGAAAGAGTAGATAAAAAAAGTGCCGAATTTAAAAGATATTTATTATTTGACAAAAAAGTTTTTAATATCAAAACAGTACTTACTATTATAAATAATTCCTTTACAGATTGAAATGTTTTTGGTTTATAATTCGACAACAATAATACTATTATTAACTCCAATATTAATAATAGTATTATTGCAATTTCGGGAATACAAATTGAAATGGTTTCTGAGTATCCTTTTTTAAATATCCAAAATACCATCAATATTATTGTTGGATATAACAAATAGTTAATAGTCCAAAAACAGGTTAATGTTAATAATATCAAAAATAATACACTAAGGCTTGTTAGTATTCTATTTGAAAAGTCCTCACCCATCTATGTATTGAAGTTGTCTAAAGTTGACGTAGTAAAATAACACAAAAAGCCATTATATTAAGTGCTTTCCAATGTGTTTTATTTGTTTCAAAACGTATCAAAATAGCTTTAAAAGCATCGAGCCAAGCATTGGTTCTTTCAACCACAAATCTGTATTTGTAAAGTAGCCCGTCGAAAAGATGTTCCATTTCTGCTCCATTTCTCTTGTTTTGATCGATGTTGTCAATAATTTCGTTTTTATAACAATATTTCCTAAAACCTGCGGTATCAAACCCAGCATCAGCATTTAAAAATAATCCATCTATCCTAATATCGCATAATTTAATATCTGACAGCATTTTCTTAAACGTTTCAACTAAATCATGTGCATCATTATGATTACCAGCAATAGGGTCGCTACAAGCCAATGGAATACCATTACTATCAGTTAGAATAAGCATATTACTGGTTTTGCATTTTTTTCTACCTTGATAACCTACCGCTTCACCTCCGCGCTTTGTTGGTGTGTGTGTTCCGTCTAATTGAATGCTCGACATGTTCAATAAAAATTTGTATTTATTAAGAATGATGCACCAAATCTCTTGCCATACGCCTGTTTTGCACCATTTCTGAAAATGATGGTAAACACTTTGCCATCGGTATTTTACCCTGAAAAATTGTTTCATGGGCAATTGCCGCCACTGGCAACCTGTTTTCAGGCGGTAAAGAATGGCTGCAACAACTTGATAATCTTTCACTTTTGTATTTCCCATAGGATTTCCAAATTTTAAATATGGACAAATCTCTTTTTTATTATACTTTTACTTAACATTTTTTTTTGGAAGAATGATACATAAAGATTGTTAATCAATTAGATAGTATCATTCTTTCTTTTCAACAATCGACTTTTGACAACTTCATTATATACCTACAGCCTTAGACGCCATCATTTCTCCTAAATATGTTATCCCAACAGGTATTATTACTGTAATAAACCAAAAAATAAGAGTTATAATAACAGTTTTTTTAGTTTTAACATCTGCTATTATTCTAATACCTAATGCAATAAGTATTACAAACCATAATTGAAAAGGATTAATATAATAAAGTGCTGTATACATTGCCCCTCCTATATTTTCAGGATTAAACAAAAGATTTAATCCAATCTTATAAATATCAAATTGAGAACTAATATTATTTAATCCAATACGATTTACAAGTAAAACGTTCACAATATCTCCAATTACAATAACGAAATAAGACACTATCATCATTTGCATAATAGCACTATAACTCACCTTTATTTTTGATATCTTTAAAACAACCTGCAAAATAAGTGAATAGACCAAAAACATAGCAATAGACACAAAAGGCGAAGTTATAACTGTAAGATATTTCATCTTTGACATGATGCTACTTGAAATTGCAAGTTGCTCTCCACTTAACCCTGTTGAAGACAAGGTGATTTTAGCAATTATATTCTCTACAGGTATGTTAAGTATTGCATATACTATAATAAATAACAAAATAAAAAGTAGAGAAAAAAACTTAAACTGTTTATTTTCTTTTAAACTCAAGAAAAACTTTTTTGGAGAAATGATAATTAAAATAAAATCGTTCATAGTAATAATTTTAAATGTTAAACCAAGATATTAAATCTTTAAATGTGTGCTTTTTTCCGACTTGTAATATTGCTTTGTGATAAATTTTTCCGGAAAACCAAGTTATAATTAGTATTGTTAATAAAAGTATTACTGATGATGTAATTATTTGAGATGTAGGCACTCCATGTACAATCCTCCCCATCATTACTACTGGAGAAGTAAAAGGAATCATAGAAAACCAATATGATAAATCGCTGTCAGGATTATTAGTAGTACTCGTTAAAATAATAATCGCTGCAATTAATGGAAGAGTTACAATTGTAGATAATTGCTGTACTTCGTCATTGTGATTTACAATAGCCCCAATTGATGCGTAAATAGCAGAATACAATAGATATCCTGAGATAAAAAAGAAAAAGAAAGCTGGAATAATTATATGGAACTGAAATTGCGCTAAATTGTTAGCCATAGCAATAATTAATTCTGGGTCAATTGTTTTTCCAAAAGCACTTTGATTTATATCAAGACTATCAACATTAGTGCCTCCAGTAAAAATGTAAACCATTAGATAGCCTAAAGTAATCCATATAGTCAATTGCGTGATTGCTACTAAAGCAATCCCTATAATCTTTCCTGAAATAAATCTAACTGGTGATACTGAGGTGATAATTAATTCAATAACCCTGTTCAATTTTTCTTCAAGGACACCTTTCAATACCATGGAACTAAACATAAAAATATAAAAGTAAATAATTAAACCTAATAATACACTTAGCGAATTTTTAAATCTCGGATCATTCAGTTCTTGTTGAGAGTTGTTAGCCTGTAATACATTAATTTTGATTTGTTTTTTTATTGTGTTAATAGTGGAAAAAGGATCATTAATTCCATATTTTCCAAACTCTTCTTCCACTAATACTCCTTCTATCGTTTTTTCAATAGAATTTAAAAATGTGATGCTAGGCGTAAGATAAGAAAAAAAATTAATTGTATCAGCTCTCTTAGAAATGTATAAAACTCCAGAGTATTTCTTTTCATTTAATACTTTTTCAATATTTGTTTTATCTGATAAATCTAATTGAACAAAATTTAGATTTTCACTTTCAAATTTTTTTGTCAATGAGCCAAAATCGTCTATTATCCCATATTGTTTTTCGTTATCACTTTTTTGCTGTGACAAGTATGACGGAAGGAATGCAATTAAAGCGAACGCAAATGGTCCCAAAATAGATATTAGAATGAATGACCTCTTTCTAATTCTTGTAATAAATTCTCTAAATATTATGTAATATATTACATTCATCGCTCTTAATTTGTTTAATAAATATCTCTTTTAAACTAGGTAATGGTTCATTATATAAATACAAATCAATATTTTGAAAATTCGATTCAAGCAATGTCTTAAATTCATCTTTATTTTTCGCATCTAGCCTGTAGTAATAATCAAATTTATCTTTCTTTTGCTCAATAATATGATAGTTATTCTCAATTTGCGAAATAAATGGATAAAATGCTTGCTTAAAACCAATTTCTATAATTGAGCTTTTATACTTCTGCTTAATATCCAATACAGTTCCGGTAAGTATTAATTTGCCATTATTTAATAAGGCAATATCATCACATAATGTGTCAACTGAATCCATGTCATGCGTTGATAGAACGACAGTGGTGCCATTTGCATTCAATTCTTTTATTTCTCGAATAAGGACTTCTGAATTTATCGGGTCAAGTCCTGAAAATGGCTCATCTAGTATTAATAATTTAGGCTTATGTACTACTGCAATAATAAATTGCACTTTTTGTTGCATTCCTTTGGACAATGTTTCTACTTTTATATCCCACCAATCATGAATATTCAACTTTTCAAACCAATAATAAAGTTCAGATTTTGCATCCTTATAATTCATTCCCTTAAGTAGAGCCATATATAGTACATGCTCACCCACTTTCATTTTTTTATACAGACCACGTTCTTCAGGTAAATAGCCAAATTCTCGTATAAAATCTTGTGGATTTTTGTTGCCGTTCAATATAACCTTGCCGGAATCTATTTCCAATATATTTGTTATTATTCTTAATAGAGTAGATTTCCCTGCTCCATTGGGACCTAAAAGTCCAAACATGCTGCCACAAGGAATGTTAAGATCAATCTCATTTAAAATAATAGTATTGCCAAATTTTTTATTTAGATTCTCAATTTTTATCATTATATTTTACTTAGTAAATTCAAATATTCGATTACAATATCTGGTTTGGGTTTTTTAATTATCTCTTCCATTTTTTTATCCATATAAAGCTTATTTTTCTATAATTCAATTAAGGATATATGTTCTATAAACTATGTTGCATGTCTTTTATTACCTGTTTTTTATTTAATCGGTTAAAAGAAAATGTTTTGGAGACTTCATCTGCAATATCCAAAAGGTCAATTACTTTCACAAGATTTGCTTTTACTTTATTACTTAATCTCTCTATTTTTGAAATTTCAAATAAATAATCTGAAAGCATTTCAATGTGTTCTGCTGTTAATTTTAGGGTATTTAGATAATCTTTAAGTTCCTGATATCCTATAGATTTTACTCTTGCCATATCAATATCAAGCTTATCCTGTACCTGTTTGTTTGATATTTCAACATCTTGAGATGTCAGTACATTTGAATTGAATCCAAGAAAGTCAGCCAGTATCGTTGCTAAAACCTTGCCCATTTGATCTATTTGATCTTTTAATAAATCTCTTTGTTCCATATAAATAATTTAACACGCAATTTTCAATGTTATAATATAGAATACTTCTTATATTTCTGTAATTATTATTAGCTGATTAAATCCCAAACTTACAAGTCCAATAATGTTAATTAATATTCTGTAGTTATATTATATATAAATTAAACCAGATTAACTTTAAAAGAAAACTAGTTTTTCCATTTATTAAAAAGTGCTTTATAATATCTGATTACATCACTCCATTTATCATTATTCTGTTATTGTTAGGTATTCGCATTGGTTTTGTTTCTCATCTCCTTTAGTCTAAATTTTGTGTCCAAATATACATCTTTCATCTTCATACTACCTATTGATCTATTCCTGTTTTTAAAGGCATATATTAGAAATATTACAACCCCAAAATCACTATATACATCTTTTAAATCAAAAACGAACAAAGGTTTGAGATAGATAAAATCAAGAGTTTCTTTTTTCCATATTATGTTTCCAATCAACGCACATAGAATCGCTGCCATCATAAATATGGTTGCTATGTCTATGAGTTTTTTATTATTAAAAATCTTATTCCTTAAATAGGAGAAATACGTGGGAACTAAAATTCCTGACAACAAGAACAGAATAATATGTGGTAAAAATCCGACATTTATCCCGACATTTTTATTCAGTAATGCGTTAACCCAACTGTGTTTTACGTTAAAGATTGGTTTAAATTCAATCAGAGAAGGAATAATTTCAAAATTTATTTCTCCATAAAAATTGTATATAATAATTTTTATCGATTGGTCAATAATTACTAAAATTAGAATCCATGTTATAATAGTTTGTGTTTTCATTTCAAATCATTTTTTATTTATGACTGAGAACAAATCTTTATCGATTTTCGGTTTTTTTTAAAAAACCAAAACAATATATTGTTAATAGAATGAGCAGTAAATACTACAATTAAATTGTTTGTGTAAACAATAAGTAAACTATATACAGTTCCCATTAAAAATAGCTCAATGAACCTTAAATTAAAATGAGCTACTGTAAAAATTAGGGCATTAATAATAATAGTTGTTACAGTAGAAAAATATTTAGCTGTAAACGTCAGTATAAAAGATCTAAAAATAAGCTCTTCTATAGATGCTACCAATAATATGAAAAGAATATAACTAAATGGAGAATGAAAAATTTCAGCAATTGGATTTGATATCGCTTTATTGGACAACTCTCTTTTTCTTATTTTATGTAAAGAATAAGAAATTATGTAATTAATAAAAAACAAAACTCCTCCAATTAAAAATCCAAGTACAATCCCTTTTATGGAGAAAAAACAATGTATTGGTGAAAACCACAATAAAACAGCTAATATAATTGCAGTCACAAAAAGAATTAGAAATGAAAACCTTTGAGTAGGCCTGTTTTCAAGATTCCGTATATTCTGAATTACTTTTTTTTCAATCGACAAATTCATGGATTAAAAGTTAATAAATATAATAGCCATTTTGCAATCAAGTTTTTTATAAAAATCTATAATAAAATCTAATTCAAGGTTTGGCCATAACTCTTTAGCTTCTTTGTAAATTTCATAAATACTATTTTTCCCGGTTGCTTTCTCCCATAGAATTTTTTTCTCATTATCCATAGTTATTTTTTCTCCATCCAGCGAAATAAATGAGTAATATTTGTGTGTAAAATCATATTCAACATTCCACAATCTTAATGGTGAAATTGTACCAAGATCATATTGATGGATTTCATCAAAGTTAATAGTAGTCTCTCTTTTAACTACCTTCAGGTATTTCTGAAAAGAGTTTAATTTAACAAATGACTCTTCCCATGCTGAAGGAAACTTAGTCCTTAGGACTGTCTCTCGAGTGCAATTTTTAATAATTATATCTTTCGGTAATTTGTATATATTGTTACTTATATGCTCTTTTAATTCTTTATTAACAATTGCATCAAGGCTTTGTAATTCCTTAAGAGTTAGAGAATTAGGCTTACAGATAAACCCACCACTCTTATATGTTTGTTCAAACTCAAACTCATTAAATAAAAATTCAAGATTAAATTTATCTGGTTGCTCGCGTATTGGAGTACCACAATATGGAATTAAGTAAGATTGAGAGATATCCATTTTAAAGTTCGAAATAGTCATTAATTCTTTAATGAAATTAAGCCCCTCTTTAAATTCATCAAGGGTTTCATTGGGATTACCCATGATAATGTTTCCGTGCATATTCAAATCTCTATATTTTGAGCCTTCTGCAACTACACTTCGTATTTGTTCTAAAGTTGTTTTTTTATTGTAAACATCCAGCACTTTTTGATTTCCTGACTCAAGCCCAATTTGAAGTTTTCTTAGTCCGACATCATACATTTCACCAATTACTTCTGGATGCTTTGAAATTACATCAACTCGCCCTTCACAGAACCAATAGAAAGGATATGTTTTCTGGACCTCTTTAAAAACCCGACAAATTTCTTTTATCCTTTTTGGGGAGGAAGTAAATGTGTCGTCTCCAATAATGAGGTATTTAGTATTTGTTATAGATAAGAAGTACTTCAGGTTTTTGGCAATTCCATCTGCGTGCATAAATCTGTACGAGTTTTTACTATTTCCTTCAACACAAAATGCACATTTATATGGACATCCTCGACCTGTCATGAAAAACCCATATCCCTTTCTTATTCGATCTAACTTAATGTTAAATTTTTCTTCGGTAACACCTGCAGGTATAACCCAATACTTTAAATACTTAAGCACTCCATATTGAGGCGTGGCTTGTTCCCTTAAATCAATCAAAGGTGTTTTTTCGTTATGTATAACTTTGTCGCCTTGTTTATATGAAATGCCCTTTACATGCTTAAATGAAGAACCTGACTTTAAGCATATCAATATTTCCCGAAGTTGTATTTCTCCTTCATGCCTGACAACAATATCACATTCACATTTATTTAATGTTTCTTCAGCGGAAAATGTTACTTGAGGACCTCCCAATATTATTTTTATATTTGGGAATTCTTTCTTTATTATAGCACATGCTTTATATACGAATCGTATGTTATCCGCATTAGTAGAAATACCAATTGAGTCGAAATTATGGGCTTTTAGCTCATTTACTATACCTTTATAAGAATAATCAGGCAAAGTGGCAACATCTAATATCTTTGATTTAAGCTTAGCTTCCTCTAGCGAAGAAATAAGAGAGAATAAACTTCCAAGATAAGTAGTGATACCCATACTTTCAGAATCAAGCCCGGTTAAAAATATAATATTTAAATTATCCATTTGTTATAAATTTTTCATGTAAATCAAGACCCATTTATCTTCCCATTCTTTAAGAGCCTGTATAACTAATTTGTTCGTAATAGCATTATTACTTTCTTTTCTAATCTTGTCAATTATTGACCCTACAGTCATTCCTTTAATAACATAATTTCGCAATATATCTTTATAGTTAGATAAATCTTCTTTCAATTTCTCCTCTTCATGAATAACGGGTCTTTCAACTAAAACTGGGGTGTATAATTCAATGTTATCTTTAATATCCCATGAAAAAAATATATCTGATAAATATTTATGTACGAAAAGCGTGTTTTTATTTGTCTTTTCAATATTACATTCATAAAACTGACTCTTCACATTATATAACCTTGCCATGCAAAAATGTTCATATTGTAGATTAGATGGAGCATGATCTTTAAAGTCTATAATATTACACTTAATCCTTGCCTTAATCTCCTTAAAAGAAGTCATCAGCTCTTGATAAGTAATATTTGAACTTCTGCTTATATATCCAGTTCGTTTTTTTATGATGTTGTCATTAGTATCAATAATTTTTTCATTTTCCGGAAAATAATGATGTAAATAAATATCACAAAGGCCATAGGTTTGCAATTGTATTTTAGATATAAACTCCTTTGTTTCTGCTAAAGTTTGTACTGTTTCCGAAGGTGAATTAATAATGAAATGTGCCGATATTATAGGGATTTCAGCTTCAATTGTCTCATATAGTATATTCTCAACATCAGTATTTGTGTGTTTTATGTTTAAATTACCGAGAATTTGTTTGCTTCCACTTTCGCAACCAATTTCCACTTTCATAAGCCCAGCATTAGCCATAATAGGTAATAAATCTGTATTAAAAAAGGAAGGCACAATGAAGCATGACCATCTAAATTTGTATCGTTTCGTTTTTTTTAACAATTCATTACAGAATTCATTAACAAAATCGACATCAAAAGTAAAGTTGTGATTTATTATATGAAAATATGTAATTCCTTTTTCAAGCAATGTTTCTATTTCAATCATTAAAATAGAAACATTTTTGTAATTTATTTTTGATTCAGAAATAGCACAGAAATTGCAAGATGCCTGACATCCTGTCCCAACATTAATCAAGACTGTTTTATTTACAAGTTTTGGATATAAAGAATAGTTGATAGGAAAAGGATATAATTTTATGTTTTCTTTTGGTAGACCTAATTTTTCAATAAAATTTTTTAAATTTGATTCAATACTTGTTTTTTCATTATGAATAATGGATTGAATTTCCAAATTTTTCATAAAGAAGGCTAAATCTTCACTTAAGGATAATATGGTTATTTTTGTTTCTTGACTAACATGCTCTATGATAGATGATTTTAAAATAGGATTAATATTATCAATATCAGCAAATAGAAATATATTCTTTATTTTCTCAACTTTTATATAATTATATAAATCAGATTTTGAAAAATCTATAGAACTTGCATCCCAAAAACTAACCTCTTCTCCTATTTTCTGTAAAAACGTTGCATACAACAAAATAACAGGGTTTACTGGTGATTCTCTATTGTTATCAGTTATTAAGGAATAATCATTCCAACCATCAATAAATATATATTTCATTTATATTAAATTTATGTTACACATTTATATTTCAACCAGATCGGCAAAAAAAAGTTTTCTCATTTTTATTTCCATGAAACCGTTTTAATTATCTGCCTGTTGAATACATACTGTTCATGTTGAATACTCCTAATAAAATATGTAATCCCTATAATAAGGTTACATTTTATACGTAAATTAAAACATTAGGATATTAAATAATATCTATCTCCACGGCTTATTTTTATACTATATTAATAAATTACTCCTCATGAAATCCTTATGTATTTAAAATTCTAATATACAGTTATATTAGAATTCATAACAGAACTAGTCTGTTTCACTACTTTTAGTATGAAAGAGAGCATAATGACAATTCATTTATCTGCTCTCTTTCTAGTAACTTTAGATTAACTTAAACGAAAAAGTTTTGAAACTTCTTATTAAACGCTTAAATCTAGTTTCCTCATCCCCCGTGATCACAAGACTTAACGACCATACCGACAACTATACAGACAGCAACAATAACCATCCAGCTTCCTTCCGTACCATAATCGTTAGCAGCAGATTTTTCACATAATTCTTGTTTTTCTTCAAATAAATTTTCCATAATTTAAACTTTTAAGATTAATAATAATTATTAAATAATTTCCAAAAATGTATGTTTGTTATAACGAAAAAATTCATTATGAAATACATCAAGGAAGATTTTCTTTAATGGCGTACAATATGATTCTGTGTTCCGTTTATTCATTACCTTATCTGTATAGCAACCAGACTTACAAATTGTTAGCAGGTAACATTTAGAACAATTTTCATTTTTATCCAAGGTGTAGATATTTTTAATATCATTTGGTAATTTAACAGGAAGTTTAAAAGAATCAATATTTCCAAGGACATACTCTTGTTTTCCACACATCCGATAACAAGGATATATATCTCCGTCCACATCTATAGCTAAATTCCAAATTCCTATTCCACATATATGATTACATATATTGTCCTCCCCTGTTATTATTTTCTTTGCTTTTTCAGTAAGGGATTTATTAAACTTTAAACCGGCTTCATATAAGGCAAAATGATCATTCTCATTAAAAGTGTCTTCTTCAGTATCTGCCATAACCTGTTTTAACGAATAACTTTTAATTTTATCATGAGAATTAATGTATTTATAAGACTCTTCGATGTGTTTAATTGTTTGATGAGTAATAGTTCCAGATATTGTAATATTATCACCGTAATTCTTTTCGATAAGTTTTTTTATAGATTGATCTACAATTTTAAATGATCCTTTTCCATTGGGGAATTTTCGATGAGTATTATGTGCTTCTTCTGATCCATCAAGAGAAATTAATAACTTGAAGTTATTTTTAATTAAAAAGTCAATAACTTCATCTTTTAACAAGACTCCATTAGTTTTTATTGACAAATCAACATCTAAGTCATTTTTTTTAATGTAAGCGACAACTTCTTTTATAAGCTTGTAATTCAATAATGGTTCTCCTCCACTAAAAATAATTCTTTTATTAACTAAATCAGGATTAGATAGAAAAAACATATCAATTGCCTTTTTTGCTACAGAAAAAGGCATACTACCCTTTTTTCTGTAATCTTCATCTTCAAAGCAATACGTGCATTTTAAATTACACTTCCTAGTAATGTTTAACGTTAATGTTGATACTGGTCGCGAAAAATCGATTCTCATATTGGGATTGATACTGCTGTTTTCGAATAGTTTATCTTTAAATTTGGTAAATTTTTGTTTAAATTCATTGATTTGAAACGGAAGGTATTTTTGTTCTAAGGTTTCAATCGCTGCTTGGTAATCTTTTTCTTCGTATAACTGAAAGAATTCTATCATAATTGGAGATAGTTTATAGAAGTATGGGGGATTAAGGTTTCCAATTATATGTACTTCGTTATGCTGAATTCTTATCAAGTTTTTTAACTTCATTATTAATTTGTTTCCTTTTAATGAATTATTAGCTATAATTACTTGTTCAATTTTCAATGTTTAATCTATCCTATTTAGTTTTTTTATTTCAACATTTATTTCATCTGAGATTCCTATTTCAACCAACTCTTTTTCAATATTTCCATTTTCTTTATTCCGAACATTAACAAACACAGAATCCCCCTCAAAAATCAAATCCTTCTCCTTTACAGCCAAAACACTATCTGCCCTTTCAACTTCGATTTCAGCAGTAGCATTAAAGCCGGAATAAACTATAATGCTATCTGGGACATTTAAAATAGCTTCAATTTCATATCTCATAAGTCCATTAATAAATTTTCCTCTATGTGATATTTTGGTGATCGTTCCTAACAATACAATATTTTCATAGGAAGAAGGTGTGATTTTAATCTTATTACCAGAATGCAGAGAGAGAACTTCATTTTCAACTACTTTTGCTTTAAAAATATAATTGTCAAGTTTAGCAATAATCGCTATTGTTGAGCCTTCTCTGTAATTATTTCTTTCTACTACAGGCTCCCCTATTTCTAAAGGCAGGTCTGTTATTGTTCCATTCATAACTGCCTTTACAATATTTGAGATGTTACTTGATGGAATATACCCTTCTTCTAATAATCGCAATTGATTATTAGAAGATTCAAATTGGGCTTTGCTCAATTCAAATGTTTTAAGACTGGCCTCGTATTCAACCTCGGAGATTACTCCTTTTTCAAATAGTTTTTCATCTCGATTGAAATTTATTTTGTTATTATCAAAATAAATTTGTGAGGTTAATAAATTTCCTTTTGCTGACTCTAACTGTGAAGGGTTGGGCAGCAACTTCACTTTTGCAATATTATCTCCCTTTTGCACCACATCTCCTATATCAATATAGTATTCATCTAATATTCCAGAAATAGGCGAATTAACTGCAATTTCTTTTTCCGGATACAGGTTTCCTGAAATAACTTTTTTGTTGATGATAGTTGTTATAAATGGTTCTACAATATTATTTACCAATTCTTCTTTTTCAGAACGTTTGTTGGTGAAAAATATTAGTGCCGCAATTATACCTATAAGTACACTTATTGCTAATATGTTTTGTAAATTCTTAGACATATATTTAATTCACTGCGTTATTTAATGTTTCCATGGGCATTATCTTTGCCGCTTTATTTGCAGGATATAATCCTGCAAATAGACCAGATAATACCATAATTATTAAAGATGCATAAATTACATAGCTATTAATACTTGCTTTTGCAAATACCTGTTGCCCTGTTTCTTGAATCCCCAATACAATCCAGTTGTATATGGAAATCCCTCCATATCCAAACAATAAACCTAAAACTCCAAAAAAGAGAGTAATAAGCACAGACTCAGCTAAAATTAAAACAATGATAGAATTTGGTGATGCCCCAATAGCTTTACGAATACCTATTTCCTGTGTCCGTTCTTTAACAACTACCAACATTATATTACTTACTCCAATCATTCCTGTAAGTAATATACATAATCCTATCACCCACAATAAGATATTTACACCACGAAACAAGCTATTAAAAGCTTTTACCTGCAATTGAATATTATTTATATATAAAGCGCGGTTATCATTTTTATTAAAACCAACTATTTCAGCAAGTGACCCTCTGAGTTTATTTTCGAACGTTTCTATATTAGTATTTCCACTTAATTGCGCTCCAAATGTATAGAACTCACCTTCTGGATTAAATATTTGTTTTATTATTACACTTGGCGCATAGATGCTGTTTTGTTCTATCCGACTAAGTATGCTATTGCTTTCAATTATTCCAATAACCTTAAAAGAAACATCTGAAATATTTATGTATTTCCCAAGAGCTTCTTCGCTTTGAAAAAACATCTTTCTGATTTCATCACCAATGATTACAACTTGTCTCTTATTTTTAAAATCGAGTTTATTAAATTCTCTACCAACATCAACAGAAATTGACTTAATTTTTAAGTATTCTTTATTTATTCCTTTCACTTCGTAAGCCCCAGTATTGTCCTTATATTTGATAGAATAATCTGAATTAATAGGTATTTCGGGAGAAATTAGTTCAATTTCACTATGTTTTTGCTTTATCAAATCAATGGCATCCTGTCTAAATTTCACCCTAACGCCTTGAGGTAAACCATCTTTTTTAGACATTTTGGTCCAATAGCCTGTTACCCAAATACTATTTGAAGAATACCCACTAAACATACCTAAAATTCCAGAGCGAAAACCATTTCCAGCTCCAAGAAGTACAATGAGAATAAACATTGCCCATGCTATTCCAAATCCAGTAAGAATTGATCTAACTTTATGCTGTTTTATTGATAAAACAACTTCTTTGAGAATTTCTTTCAACGATATTAGGTTTAATAAATTTTAGGTTAATAACAAATGTATAATAATATTTTAAATAAAAAAATATTTATTTACTTTGCGCTAAATAATTTTCGTATGGTTTCAATAACAGATTTACATAAATCTTATGTTACAGGGCAAAACTCACTCCATGTTTTAAAGGGTATAAATATTAATATATTAAAAGGTGAGATGATTTCAATAATGGGAGCTTCCGGTTCAGGGAAATCAACCTTGCTTAACGTTATCGGCATACTTGATAAATATGATTTAGGCAGATATATGCTAGGTGACTTATTTATAAATAATTTAGACGAAAAGGTAGCCTCCAGTTATCGCAACAAGTATATAGGTTTCGTTTTCCAATCTTTTAATTTAATCGCATACAAGAATGCAATGGAAAATATTGCCTTACCATTATATTATCAAAAAGTAAAAGAGAAAGAACGAAATAAAAAAGCAATGGAAATGCTTGATCGTGTTGGTTTGAAAGATTGGTGGCATCATAAACCAAATGAATTATCTGGTGGGCAAAAACAGCGTGTTGCTATAGCCAGAGCACTAATAACAAACCCAAGTTTGATGTTAGCAGATGAACCAACAGGGGCTTTAGATTCTAAGACCTCTTCTGAAATCATTGCATTACTTCGTGAAGTAAACCAAAGAGAAAAAATAACTATGGTAATTGTGACGCATGAAAATGACATTGCCAAGCAAACCGATAGAATAATCAGACTAAAAGATGGAATAGTCGAAAATTAATAAAATGAATAAATTAATATTATCGTTATTATTTGCAAGTATTATATTGTCATCTTTTTCTCAAGAGTATTGGAGTTTAGAGCAATGTCTAGAGTATGCAATAAAAAACAGTTATGAAATTAAAAGGGCAGAGTTAGAACTTGATGTTAATGAAATAAACCTACAACAATCTAAGGAGAACTATTTCCCATCATTAAATGCTGGAGGCAATCACAAATATCTCTATGGTCGATCGTTAAATATGGTCACAAATAGTTATGGTACTGAGAAAACTATTTCCCAAGACTGGTATCTTTCTTCACGAGTTTCGATTTTTAACGGCTTCGTATATAAAAATACGGTTAAGAAGAATTTATTGGAGAAAGAATTAGGAATTGAAAATATTCAATACGTTAAAGATGATTTAAAGCTCAGAATTATGGCTGTTTTTTTTGAAACATTATATAATACTGATCAGGTAAATAATTCAAAGAGTCAACTGGAATCATCTTTGCAACAAAAAGAAATACTTGATGAATTGTTCAAAGCCGGAAAAGTTGCTGAGGGCAAGATATTTGAAATTGTATCACAAATTGAAAAAGAACGTTATGTTTTACTGAAAAACCAAAATGCATTAGAAGTATCATACCTTAACTTGTATCAATTATTGAATATTAAGAATGTTAGTTTTAATGTTACTTATGCGGTTTCGGATAGTTTAAATATAAAAACTTTTAATATAGACACTATTTACGTGCGGACTATTGAGAGGCTTCCGCAAATTAAATCAATTGAAATTCAAAGAGATATTGCAAACAAAGATCTGGAAATTCAGAAAGGCAAAAAAATGCCATCTCTGTCTGTGTTTGGTAATTTGGCAACACAATATTCGAACAGGTCAACAAAATTTATCGGATTAGATGATGCTGGCTTACGTATGTATTCGGGGCAGTATCCTTATCATCAACAATTATTTGATAATTGGAATGCATCATTCGGACTTGGTTTGGAAATACCAATTTATAATAAAGGAATTATCAGGAGTAATATCTCTCGAGCAAAGATTGCTATTCAGGATGTGGAATATAACTTGCTAAGTCAAATGGATATTATTTATAAAGAAGTACTGAAAGCCCATCACGAGGTCGTTTCCACCTATAAGTCGTACCTTTCAGCAAAAGAAAATCTAAAAGCAACCACAGTTAATCTGAACAATGCTTATGCAAGAATGTTTGCTGGACTGATAACTACAACAGAATATAATACTATAAAAACGGAGCATTCAATTGCAGAATCAAATGTAATTCAGGAAAAGTACTCTTATTTATATCAATTAAAAATTATTGACTTTTATATGTATGGTTTTTGATGTAATTATTAATTGCTATTTAAGATGTTAAGACTTAATTTATTCAAAAATATTCTCATCCTGATATTACCATTTTTTATGTTTTTTCAGGGTTGTAAAAGAACTCCTGAGTTAATACTTTCTGGAAAAGTTGAAAAAATAACAATTATTCCCAATAATAATTAAAATAGCCAGCACTTAATATATTTGAGTCTCGCCAAACGGCATAATCGTACCAACCTTTTTTAGATAGTGAAGTCTCCTTTAGTGCATAACTATCCATGTTATTTGTTCCAATCCAAAGAATATATTTTTTTGGATTGAATGGATTTGGATATAATAGCACAAAATTTATATTTCCTGAAAAATTATGTTCTTGTATTTTTACACTATTATTAGACACCCTTACAGGTAGTTTATTATATATAGATTTCAGTATTTGATTATTTTCCGGTGTTCCAATTAGCACTACGTTTTTATTAAACCATTTATCCTCAATATCAATATCATCAACTATTTTACATTCGACAAAATAGTCTTTATACCAATATTTATTAAACTGATTAGCTACTATTGAATTAATATTATCCTCTTTAATATCCCCCTTAGTCCCCTTTACAACAATAAAAGATTCTGAAAAGCAATCGACAACGGGACCTTCTTTAATTGACTTATTAATTAAAGAAATACTATTTTTACTATTGCGTAAAGTAGTATTAAATTCTTTTATTCTATTGTTAGGTTTACCCCGATATACTAATATATTGTTTTCATAAACGCTTACTAATCCATTTTTATAATCCTCTATTTTAGAAAAATTAAATGCAAGCTTTAAAACATTAGAACTTGAAAACCAAAGTTCTTGTTTTTCGGCATTAAATTCTGCTATTACACTAGCCTTCTCATGCAGAATAATTTCTTTTATCTCAACCCAATAAGATTTATTATACTTTATTTGCGAAGTAGAAAAGACCACCTTATTAGGCTTGCTGCAAAGTTTGCCCCTGTCGGTAATACTTTTAAAGAAAATAAAATGGGCTTCAAATTCATAATAGTTACCATATGTGTCATAATTGGTAATTCCGTTTAGAATATTGGATTTAATATTAATATTCTTCTTTTTTGCAACATTAATTAATATCATACTATTTTGAAAGTTGACATGTTCATCATCTCTACTATGAATTAAATTAATTGGCATATTATATAAATTCTCTAAATGATTTAATGGCTGATTTGCATTAATCCATTGTTTCGATGCATATCCATTGCTATACCAAATCGAGGGATGTATTAAACTCATTGCAGCAAATTTTGATGGAAAACGTGTTGCTAGTTGCAAGCATAATTGCGCATCGAAACAGCCACCTTTTAAAAACAGCATATTTTTGTCTATTTTAATATATTTCTTAGAATCTTCAATGCTTTGAAAATCATCAGCCATAGCAATAGGGTAAATATTATGTGACCCATTGTTTCGTCCTCCCATACGAATAATTGCCATCTGATACTTTGTTGCTAAATAATAAAGATACTCGTTATTAAGCTGAGCCGCAGCCTCTATAGATTGTAAGAATGGACTAACGAAGCCATAAACAGGAGGAAGAATTACTAAAGGCAATTTTTTCTCTTTTGTGCAGTGTTCGGGTATTATTAATATATACTGCTGTGGCTGCCCATCAATATTTGAAATAAACTCTTTAAAATGTATGCCGGAATTATAGACAGTGTCATTTTCACTATTGTTTTCTGACAAATCATACAATATGCTTTTAAGTTCATCCATAACAAATATAAACTTTTTGTGCCAGTACAATACATCTACAAAACTTTCAAAGTCTTCATTAAATTTCAAACTAATATTTTTCACATCATTATTAGAAAACTTAAAAGTTACAGAAATTCTTGATCCTTTCGGAATATTAATGCTTTTTGATAGAGTATCATAGCTAATAGCCTTAGTAATTATGTGCTTATCGAAGCTAATGGCACTTGGGTAAATGGTTTCTTCCCCACTATTAGTAAATATTAGTTGATCCAAACCATTGTTTGTGTCATAAGAGTTACCCATAAAAACAATTTTCACCTTACGAATATGCTTTTTGCTGACTAAAAATTCTGCATTATTGTTATATTTCTGGCTATTACTATTTTGCAATTCAAGCCATTCACTTTTTGTTTTTATTAGAATCTGAAAATTATGCTTTTTAATTTTAAAATAATTAGGGTAATATTGCCTATCACTATGGGGTTTATAGTTTAGTAAATGGTCAATTCGTGTAATTAATGGATTTATATTTAAGTCTTTAAGAATATTTGTATTAACAGAATCATTAATATAATTCTTCATGTTTTTGAGTTCGTGCATATAGTCTCCAATGAAAAACACCTGTTTGTACGTGTAATTCTTCGTTTTAACAATACACATGTAGTATCCGTTCCAGTCTTTATTAAGTGCTATTTTATACTGGCCTTCCATATCAATTTGCTCTTCATACACTTTTTTGTCCGGGTACTTAGAATTTATAATGACTTCTACTTTTTCGTAAGTTGCAGGTAATACTATATTTAAAGAATCCCCCGAATTATTGATTATTTTTTCTAATATATAAGAAGAATTGGTTTCGAAATGTTTTTTCTGTGCAATCTGTGGGTTTCCAATAAGAGCATAAAATCGCCAATTCCAATACCTCTTATGATCTAGTTTAACTAATATTATATTACTCCCCTTTTGCAGCTTTATTTTAGTGTAATTTTGGTATTTATAAAATCTTTGCTTAACATCCTTCTCAAGAACTATAGATCCGTTAACCCAGCATTTAATTCCCCCTGTACTGCCAGTTAAAAGTATTACTTCTTGATCAATCTCACTTTCTATTGTACAACTTCCATAGGCACAAAAAAGTTTCTTTTTTAATAATTTTTCATCTATTCTGAAAAGCTCCTTAAAATTCACAACATCCTTTTTTATTGAATGGCTAAGCATGTTAATTTGTCCACACTCCTTAACTATAGTAGATTCTAATTTTTTAATAGATGTTTCTTTATTTAAAGAACTTTCGTTTAAGTATGGCTTTAACAATAAGGATGCGTACGCAGTATCCTCAGGCTTCTCCTCAAATACACCATAAATCCGCCAATTGTTTATTTGATATAGTTTTGAGCTATTCTTCAACACACCAACTCTATTAAAAGCAATAGAATTACGTTCGCATGAATTTAAAGCTAATAAGAGTACCAATGCAATGATTAATTTACAAAAGTGTTTTTTTGTTGTCATAAACATAAACTTAATATATTTCATTTTCAGTAAAAGTGGATGAAAATGTATATCCTCCTTCGCAGGTTATAAACATTGACACCTCTTCATTTTCTAAAGTAACACGAATATAGCCTAAATTATAGCTAGTGTTAGCAAAAAGTAATATACAATAAAATGGTAATCAGTACGGAATAATAAAAAAACCACTACTTGTTACTAATGTTTACTCAATCAGGGACTGTCACAGTCCATTCATTTATACCAATAGCATAAACCTCAAGGCGCATGTTCTCTTCCATCTTTGGATAGCTTAATGTCAAATGAAGGAGAAACCATAAACTGTTCGGCATAATATTGCATTTGAAAGACTAAAGTTCTTTGAATCTTTGAGTATAGAAGAAAACTCATTAAGTAAATCTAAATTTTATAATAAAAGAAAGGTTTTTACCCCCTTTAATTTAAAGTTCGGCATAAAATCTCTGTGTTATTGTCACCGGGATGGTTGCAAAACAGAAATTGGTCATATTGAGTTAAGCAAAGATTATCATTCCCAAGCTTTTTTGTTTTTTGATAGTATAGACCAATCAAAAAAATAAGAAAGATAGTATTCTATGATATTCACAATAATATTGGATAATTATCCGTAGTTTCAGACCTCCTGACTCGCTTTTTGATAATCAATTCGTTACAGCAATTGTATCGTAAACTAAAAATGTCGTATTTTTCAAACCATCTTCGTAAATATGTCACATTGCAGTTATTAAAATACTGTATATCAATACATGGCGTATTTGTTTACGATGTGGTCGTTTTTATTTTTCAAAAAATAGAAGATGTATGACATTCGAATTTACGCTAAGTCAGGATGTCTGAGTTTATTTATATTTTTCTGAACATTATTTATTGTTACTTTCTTTTTCAGAACCTACATTTGGGATACTTTGGTTACGTAGGTTACTTTGTTCGATTTATTTGACTAATAGTTAGATAATTAAGTGTCTTTTATCAACTAAGTACCCTTATGAATTATACAACATTCTAAGTAATCAATATAATAATAGGTATTTACTAAGTAACTCTAAGTAATCATAAGTAACGAGGGTAGTCAAAAAATAATATCCTATATTCCTAATTACTAATACTTTATATTTAATCAAGTAATATTAGTAACCTAAGTAACCACTTTTGTAAGAATATCTTAATAAGTGAAAGCAAAAAATAAAGGGCTTCCTATTAAAAGAAGCCCTTTATTTTATCATTAAATTCCTTATCCTTATTGTTTAACAGGCTGTTCACTGTCTAAACTTAAATTTAGCTTATCAAGATAGAACACAAATGCAGTAGTACTGGTAAATTTTTTATTGCTGTTTTCGTCATACTCTTGCATTCCACTTTTAGCATCAATCTTTTTAAAGCTTACTTTCTTTGTATCACAGATATAAGCATGGCTGTTTTTAAGATAATATTCAACTGTTGCAGTAGGTAAAGGTCTTTCACCCTCTCTTAATACTTGTGTTTTATAAAGTCCAAATACACGACTTACCGATAAATAGATTAATTCACGTGGTTCTTTAAATATTATTTCACTCTTTTGCCACTCGCCATTATTTTTAAATGTCCTTATTACCCTGTCAGCATATATAACTTTATAATCGCCTCCCTCAAAAAGTATATTTGAACTGATAAGATACTGTACAGTTTCCCAAAACACACCTAAATCATCATTTCGGGCAGTTTCTTTGTTTTGAGTAGTCATCATGCTTACAAAAAGCTGAATTATTTCATTGTATTTAAAAGGCAATTCCATCATTTTTGCTACTGTTGCGTAGGCAGAAGCTACTGTAAGCCAGTTATTATATATTCGGGTTTCAATAGTAGTTTTGCCAAGCAATTTCCGGAATTGGTCGCTTACGACATCAACTGTTTTATTGTAGTCCTTCTTAAACGTTTCACGGTGTTTGAGCAGGAGATGTGTAATTTGTGTAAGCCCTTGTTTGTTGATTTGTTCCAGTTCTTCAAATAGCTTTTTATCTTCAAAAGAGAATACCGTTTTTGAAAAGCCCAAAGCAATAAAACGACTGAACAGGGCAATATCGGCAGTTGCAATTTGCTGACCACAAACAATAACCCCCTGGTTAACTTTAGAGGTTTCCTTTTTCTTGTCCTTGTCCATGTTCATGCGAGTTCGCCCGGTCTTATCCCAAAAACCTTTCAGTAGCTCACGCTTTTCCATTTCCAAATCATTTCGGTATTCATCGAGTACACAAACAGCATTGGCACTTGAAGCCACATGGTCGGCAATGGATGGTTTACTTGAGTTATGCAAGTTCGGTACTTTCCCTTTTCTACCAAACATATAGAGAATGCTTTCGGCACATGAATTTTTACCTGAACCCTTTTGTCCGTACATATTAAGGATAGGAAATTTATCAAACCGCTTTGCTATTATATCCATAAATACACAGGCAAAGTAAAAGGACAAGGTTACGATGCCATTATTGGCAAAAACGGTTGCATACTTCTTTGAATATTCATAAAGGTTTATATTCCCCTCATTATGGATAAAATGGCGTTCAAACTCAAATAAGGTATCATCAGATTCATAGATTTCTGAACAGGCAGGAATGTAATAATATCTTTGTAGGTGCTGAACGATACCATACTTATCGGCTTGAATAAAATCGCCGTTAAAAATTCCATTGCCCCAACAAAAGAACCCCTCACGTTGCCACCCCAGCTGTGACACTTCTTTGCAGCTCTTTGTTTTTTCGTATAACCACGCTTTAAGCTTGTTCAGTTCACTTTCACCTCCAGTCCATAGAAAGTTACCTAATGATTCTATTTGAAGTTTAAAAGCTGCAATACTTACCATATCCCTTTGTGGTAGTTCAATAATCTTTACAAGATTGTGGCGGTTCTTAATCTCATACAACCGCTTTGCATTTATCGTGCTTTCGATATGAAATAGGGGAGACATAACAAAATTGGAATGCTGCACCATATCGTCACCTTTTTTGTTTCGGAACATATAACAATTGTTATCTACATAGAAACCCCATCGGTTAAACTCATTAAGGCTTACGTGGGCAGGGATAGAATATCGGGAGGCTTTTTTTTGTTCGTCCCTGGCTATTTCTTTAATCGCATCTTGCCATGCTTTTTTAGGTTTTATGTGTTCGGCAGCAAAGTCAACATATACCTCTTGTTTGGTTTTATCATAATTGGCAATTAATTTGGTTATTCGTTTTATTGCATCCGATTTTCTTGCAGGGTCAGAAGCGAACTTTTCAGCGTATTGTATGGTCTTAAACAAAATATAGTCAATCTGTTTCTCATTATACTGAAGAAATACTTCTTTAGTGGAAAATAACGAATCGGGGTCTTGTTTTTCGGGCAAGGCTATAACTGAAACATGAAACTGGTTTTTTATCAGAATCTCTGCGTTTCGGTCTGTAGCACTTTTCCCTGCACTATCTCCATCAAATATTAAAGTAACCTTATTGGTATATCTTTTAAATAATTTGACTTGTGTCAGGGTAAGGGCAGTTCCACAAGTGGCAACTGTATTCTGTATCCCTATGTGGTGCATCCGTAAAGCATCGGAATAGCCTTCAACAATATAAGCTTTATCATCGTTCTTAATGGCAAACCGTGCTGCATTGAGAGCATATAGCTCATTTCCTTTGATATAAATACAGCTCTCTTTTGTGTTCAGGTATTTAATCTTTGGTTTTTCGCTGATGTCACGTCCTGCAAATGCTATTGTCTGACCTTGTGCATTTGATATGGGGAACATCAACCGATTGTAAAAAAAGTCATAAATGCCCTTGTCATTGCTTTTCAATACACCGATTTCTTCTAATATCTCAGTCTTTACACCTTTTTCTCTTGAATGGGTAAGGAGTGCATTTCCATTAGGTGCATATCCAACATTGAAACTGCCATTTTCAGGAATAGCGAGTTTGCGTTCTTCAATATACTTTTGAGCTTCTTTGTGTACTAACTGAGTAACAAAGAACTTTTCAATTATAGTACATGCTATTCGTAAGCTTTCTTCGTGCCTGTATTTGGCTTCGTCAAAATTGCTGCTTTTCTTCCACTCAAATTCTATATTCAGTTTTTTAGCTCCAATTTCGACTGCCTTTTTAAAATCAACACTTTCATGTTCTTTAATAAATTCAATGGCATTGCCACCCTTACCACAACCAAAACATTTAAAAATTCCCTTTGCAGGATTAACACTCAGCGAAGCTGTTTTTTCGTTATGGAATGGGCAGCAAGCCTTGTAGTTACTTCCTGCTTTCTTTAACTCTATGAAATTTGAGATAACCTCATAAATATCAGCGTTAACCTGTTCTATTACCCTTTTTACATCCATTGTTTTTCAATTTAAAAAAGTGAAGTTGCCCTTGTACAACTTCACCCGAACCATTGCTAATCATCAAGGGTGGTTATTAATTCTCCTATGTCTTCGGGAGAGAAGCAAAGTGACATCTTATCATCCATAGCTGCCGTAAGTTCTATTCGAGCCAAAATGCTTTCTTTCCAGTTCGGGAGCATATAAATTGCATTGCTACTTTGTAGGAAACCTAAACGCAACCGTAGGTTTTCAGACCAACATAATTGTTCTAAAGCTTTTTCCTCGGGAGAAATAATAGTACAGCCCATGTTTAAGAATTGGGATTTAAGTCTATCAATTTCAAACAAGTCTGTTTTGTAATGGATTCCGGAAAGGTAAATAACCATAAAATGAGAGTTTTTAATTTTTCATTAAGGATGACCTAAAAAATCATAGATTGTTTTTACTTGTTTTGGTGTATATGACTTTCCTCGATATTCACCAATTTTGTCTTGAAATGGCTCAATCCAACTAACGAAAGTTTTTAAGCTCACACTATATGCTGTGGCTAACTGATTCTTACTTTGAGTAACTATTTTTATATCGCTATCCATTACTTATATGAGAGATGATTTGTTTTCGCTTCTTTTTTGAGCCTATTCATTTCACTTGCATATATTTGCCAAGAACTTCCTTTAAATTCCTGTCTTGCTTTAAGCATGTTTTTCTTACAATAATGAATGACTGTAGTGTAAGGCATACCCGTTAATTTGCTGAACTGATTTGGAGTGTAAAATTCAGGTGTATATAATAACAAGAAACTACCCACCATAATAATTGAAAAGTATCCACCTTAAAAAATATTAACAAGCTTTGAAATTTATTATCAAAGCTGAAAAAAAATGATAAACATGGTGGATAAGAATCAGATATTAATAAAGTTTTATAGAGAATGCAAAAGCAAATCAGCTA
>JAUZSW010318863.1:0-26553 GCA_034780735.1 Hyalogyrina grasslei
GTAGCGCTCCAGGGCGGCGGCGAACGGGGCCTGATCGAGCGGACTCGACGACAGTCGCAGGTAGGCGCTCGATCCGTTGGGGTCGGACAGTGACCTCAGTGAGTCGCACAGGAGCCAGTCCACTTCGGTGGCATACGCCGGCTCCGAGTAGATGATGCCAGGTAGTTCGGCCCCGACCGAGGCTGTGATGGTCGACTGGTGGGCCCCACCCTCGGGAGCCAGAGTAACCCCGGAAGGGGTCCCGGCCACGATAAACCTAGACCCGTTGTAGAGCCCATAGATGAGGGCGTCGAGGCCGCGCAGCACGAAGGGGTCATAGACGGCCCCCACTGGCAGCAGGTGCTGGCCGTGATGATCGTGGCTGAGGCCGAGCTGTCCCAGAAGCATGAACAGGTTCATCTCGCTGATGCCCAGTTCTAGGTGCTGACCGGTGGGCGAGGGGGCCCACTTGAGTAACCTTTCGGCTCCCCCGTGATCGTCGATATCAACCGGTGAGTAGACCCCCATCTTGTTGATCCAGCCCCCCAGGTTGGTGGAGATGGACACGTCAGGAGAGGTGGTAACGATCCGTTCGCCCACCCCGGTCACGTCGGCCAGGCTAGAGAGAGTCCGGCCGAAGGCGTCCTGGGTTGATTGGTGACCCTTGGTGGTCGGCGGGCGGGCCGCCAACGGCACCGGATAGATCGGGCGGGGCACCGGAGGGGGGTTGTTGATGTTGCCGCCGACGGCCTCGCAAACCCGGCCCTCGGGGGAGTTGGGGGCGAAGCGGTCCAACTCGGTGGCCTCGGTGAGTCCCATGTCGGACCGGAAGGCGGCTAGCTGATCGGGGCTGAGCAGGGCGGCGTGGTTCAGCGGGTCGCCGGCCATCGGGAGCCCCTTGCCCTTGACGGTATAGGCAAACACCACACTCGGCCGGTCGGGCTCGCGGTCGCAGCTGGCGAAGGTCTCAAGGAGCAGGCTCAGGTCGTGGCCGCCCAGGTCGGTAACCAGGTTGGTGACCGACCCCTCGTAGTCGTCGATGAGGCGGCGGACGGCCGGGTCGGCGTTGGCCAAGAACTTGGTGCGAAGGGTCTCGTCGTCCAAGGCAAAGAGCGCCTGGTACTCCTCGTTAGGCATTGAGTCGATGTGGGCCCGCAGGGCGTCGCCTCCCGGGCGCTCGAAGGCCGCCGTCAGAAGACCCCCGTACTTGGCCTCGGCTACGTGCCAGCCGGCGTTGGCGAAGAATTGGCGCATCCGCTCCGCCGCAATATTGGGGATCACCCGGTCCAGACTCTGGCGGTTCAGGTCTATGACCATCGTGAAGTTGCCGAGCCCGGCGGTGGCTGGATCGGCTATGGCCTCCCACACGTTGCCCTCGTCCAGTTCGGCGTCGCCGACTAAGGAGATGAAGCGGGCCGCCGGGTGCTCTCCGCCGAAGTGGGAGTCTACGTAGCGCCGGGTCAGGGCCGAGAACAGGGGGGCAACGGCGCCAAGCCCAACCGAGCCGGTTGAATAGTCGGAAACGTCAGGGTCCTTGGTGCGCGACGGGTAGGCCTGAAGTCCCCCAAGCTCACGCAGCCGGGTCAGGTAGGAACGATCGAGTTCGCCTGTCAAGTACTTGATCGAGTGGTAGAGGGGAGAAGCGTGGGGCTTCACCGCCACCTTGTCTTCCCCCCCGATATGGCCAAACCATAGGGCGGTCATTACTGAAACCATCGACGCGCACGACGCCTGATGGCCGCCCACCTTGATGGCTCCCCCCTCCCGCTGGTTGGCCGCGTCGATCATCCGGGTCGCCAACCAGAGAACCCGCCTCTCGATCCGACTTAGAACCTCGACGTCAACCGGGGGTGGGGGAGGAGCGGTCACAGGGCTGAGACGGCTTCGAGGGCTGAGCCGATGTCGGCCAGCAGATCGTCGATGTGCTCAACCCCGATCGACAGACGGACGAGTCCTTCGGTAACCCCGTGGGCCGCTCTGGTTTCGGGATCTACGCCAGCGTGGGTCATCGACGCCGGGTGCTCGACCAGTGATTCTGTTCCTCCAAGGCTCACCGCCAGACTGATCATTTCGAGGGCGTCAATAAACGCGAAGGCCTCGGTTTCGTCGGTGAAGACTACCGCCACCATTGAGCCCGGTCCAAGGCACTGTTTTTGGTAGAGCTCGCTGCCCTCGTCACCGTCGGTCAATAGACCGAGGTAGGCCACAGACTGGGGAACCGGGGAGTCGTTCAGAAGGGCGGCCACCCTTCCAGCATTCTCGGTGGCCTGATGCATCCGAAGGTTCAGGGTCTCAAGGCTGCGGGTCAGGAGCCAGGCGGTATGAGGGTCGAGGGTTGTACCCATGAAGGTCCTCATCCCGGCAACCGGCGTAAGGGCCTCAGCCGAACCTACCGCAGCCCCGGCGATCAGGTCGCTGTGGCCTCCAAGGTGCTTGGTGGCGGAGTAAAGAGAGATGTCGGCCCCGTGGGCGAGTGGATGCTGCCAGATCGGACCGAGGAATGTATTGTCTACGGCCACGAGGGGGCGGTGGTCTTCACCAGCGAACCGGTCGGCGATCCTTCGGGCCATCGAGATATCGAAGAGGGCATTGGTGGGGTTGGCCGGGGTTTCCAGGTAGACCATGGCTAGCCGCCCCCCGTCGGCGGCCTCGATCGATTGGGCGAGGTCGTCCTCGGTGGTGGAATGGTCAAAGCCGACGACCCTGACCCCGAACTCGGGGAGGATATGGCGTAGGAGGTGATCGGTTCCCCCGTAGATCGGTTCGGAGAACGCCACCACATCACCGGGACGGGCGTGGGCCAGAAGGGTGGTTGCGATGGCGGCCATACCCGAAACAAAGGTCAGTCCCATCTCGGCCTCTTCCCACAGGCAGAGCCGATCCTCAAGTACCTCGTTGTTGGGATTGTTGAGGCGGCTGTAGATCAGCCCAAGCTCCTCTCCCTCGTCGGGCTCGCGGAGTCCGTAGGCCAGCTCAAAGAATTGCTTTCCTTCAGCGGCGTTGTGGAACACGAAGGTCGAGGTCTGGAACAATGGGAGCTTCAGCGAGCCCTCCGAGAGCTCGGGTTTGTATCCGAAACCCATCATCTCGCTGGCGGGGTGGCGCTTGGGTGAAGTATTCTCGGAAGTCATAGCGATCCTTGGTGATTAGTTCGTGGTATAAGGGCAATTATCCCATAGTCGCTAGTCTGTGGCTAGATAATCGCGAGAGTCGCGATGAGGTAGACGATGGAACCGCTGGATCGAATTGATCACGACATTGTGGCCCTCCTGCGTCAGAACTCGCGGCGAAGCAACCGGGAGATAGCCCGACTTGTGGGTCTGGCGGAGTCGACGTGTTCCGGTCGCCTGCGGCGGCTGGAACAGGATGGGGTCATAACCGGCTACCACGC
Organism: Hyalogyrina grasslei; assembly: GCA_034780735.1. Lineage (NCBI taxonomy): Eukaryota > Metazoa > Mollusca > Gastropoda > Hyalogyrinidae > Hyalogyrina > Hyalogyrina grasslei. The sequence continues at coordinate 3,371 of JAUZSW010318863.1, forward strand.
CACCGTCGATCCCTACTCGATCGGGATCGGGCTGCAGGCCATCCTGTCGGTCCGCCTGGTTCGCCACAACAAAGAAGCGATCGATGCGTTCTGGTCCCATACGGGAGAGCTCAACGAGGCCACAGCCGTGTTCCACCTGACCGGGCCCAACGACTTCCTGGTCCACCTTCTTGTCCGAGATACTGAGCATCTTCGCGAGATAACTACTGCCCTGGTAACCACTTGGCCCGAGGTAGATCGGATTGAGACCTCGGTGGTCTTCGAGCATCGCCAGCATTGGCGTCAGGGTGATACTCCGCCTTCATGATCTCGGGGTACGGTCGGGCCATGAGTGATCTGGGTCTCGGCCATCCGCTGCTGAATAGGGGGTTCTTGCTGATAGGGGGAAGCCCCCAGGAGCGGTCATCGAATCGGTCTCTACTGGACGTGGCTTCCAACCACCTTGACCGGCTCGGCGAGGCGGCCACCCGGTCGATCCCGGTCGGTATCCTGCCCCGTTTAACCCGGATGACCAGGCGCTATTGTCGGTCCCCCTCAGTCAGTTTCGTGATCAGATAAGAAGATCTCGAGGAGTTCTGATCGCAACACCAGAGTACGCGGCGGCCATTCCCGGAATGCTCAAGAACGCCCTGGACTGGATAGTCGGGTCGGCCGAGTTGTATACCAAGCCGGTGGCCATCCTCAGCGCTGGTACCACCGGAGGCGAGCTCGCTCGGGCTCAGCTGATCCGATCCCTAACCTGGCAGGGGGCGCACGTGGTGGCTCAGCTGGGCGTTGCCGCCCCCCGCACTAAGTCCGATCGATTGGGTCGGATAACCGATACCGCGACGGTCGAGGCCGTCAACCGTTTGGTGGAGGTGTTGGTTGGGATCGACGGGCTCACGGACGAGGATCGGTTTGACCTGGTGGCAAGAATCACATCCAGAGCGGGAGTTGAAGCCGGGCATATCGCTCCTCTGATCACCTGATCTGGCCAATTCTCGAACAATGTCATACCCCCTGAGTAAGGTCAGTGGTGGGTTTGTGATCAGTTCTGTCTATATTTATCGCTTGCTCCATGTGATGCGCTAGTCGTACCACGGACGAGCAGGTGACGGCATTTCCCGTCACACTCTGCCCTCGACCGTCGAGGGCCCCGGGGAACTGGGTCCATAGGGAGGTAGCTCAATGCGAGCTTATGAACTAATGGTCATTTTCGCCGCTGGTCTTGAAGAATCAGCGGTACAGAGCGAAATCAACAAGATGGAGGCCGAGGCCAAGAAGGCCGGAGGCACCGTCGAGAAGGTCGACAAGTGGGGCGTTCGTCGCTTCGCCTACGAGATCAACCACAAATGGGAGGGCTTCTACGTCGTCCTTGAGTTCCTGTCCCCCGGGCCACTCACCGAGATTGATCGCACCCTTCGGCTCGCGGATGACGTGGTCCGCCACAAGTTCATGCGGCTTCCGGTTCCTGAGGCGCATCGTCGCGGCCTCGCCGGCGCCACCGCCTAACGAAAGGCGAAATAATGTCAATAGGAAACACAGTAACGCTCACGGGCAACGCGACCCGCGAGCCCGAACTACGGTTCACCCCGTCAGGTCAGGCGGTCGCCAACTTTGGTCTGGCCGTCAATCGTCGCTGGCAGAATCGCCAGACCCAGGAATGGGAAGAGGCCACCTCATTTATCGATATCGTGTGCTGGGCCCAGCTAGGTGAGAACTGCGCCGAGAGTGTTGGCCGGGGCACGCGGGTCACCGTGACCGGTCGTCTTGACCAGCGCAGCTGGGAGAACCAAGACGGCGATAAGCGCTCCAAGATTGAGGTAGTGGCCGATGATGTGGCCGTCTCCCTTCGCTGGGCCACTGCCGTGGTTCACAAGAACGAGCGGAACGACAACTTCAGCGGTGGATCCTCCCAGGGGTCCGGTGGTAGCTACGGCGGCAACCAGGGCGGAAGCAATCAAGGTGGCGGCACCCAGGGCGAGAGTAATCAAGGCGGAAGTAATCAAGGCGGAAGCGGGCGTTCATTTGGAGGCAGCCAACCGGCCCAGTCTCAGCCCTACAACCCAGATGAGGAGCCCTTCTAATGGCTAAGTCCCCGAGTCGTAAGCGCTCAAAGCCCAAAGATAATAAGCATCGCGGCAAGAAAAAGGTCAGCGTACTGACCCCCGAGCAGGCCATATACCTTGACTACAAGGACGTCGATCTGCTTAAGCGGTTCATGTCCGACCGGGCCAAGATCCGTGGTCGTCGCGTTAGCGGTAACAACCCGCAGCAGCAGCGTATGGTGGCTAGGGCCGTCAAGAACGCTCGCGAGATGGGGCTCCTCGCCTACACCAATCGTGTGACCACCCAGCGACGCGGTGGCCGAGGTGGCCGCGACGGGGGTGGCCGCGGTCGAGAGGATCGTGGTCCCCGAGAGGATCGTGGTCCCCGTGAGGATCGTGGTCCCCGCGAGGATCGTGCTCCCCGGCCCGAAGCCGGGGCTGAGGCCCCTCCTGAGGCCCCAACGACCGCACCTGAGGCAACCACCGATGGAGGCGAGGTCTGATGCGTATCGTTCTTCTTGAGCAGGTATCCGGTCTCGGAAATCGGGGTGACATTGTTGAGGTAGCGGACGGTTACGCCCGTAACTTCCTGGTGCCGTCCGGGAAAGCCCAGCGGGCGAATGCCGGAGTTGAGCATCAGGCCCAAGCCATGCGCAAGGCCTGGCAACTCCGCAACGCGAAGGATCGTGAGGCCGCCGAAGAGGTTGCTAAGACCTTGGTGGCCAAGGTGATTCGGGTTTCGGCTCGGGCCTCCGGAGAAGGCAAACTCTTCGGATCGGTCAGCGTGACCGACGTGCTGACCGCTGTCCGGAACCAGACCGGAGTTGAGCTCGATCGTAAGATTCTTGACTTTCCTGAGGGCATCAAAACAATCGGTACTCACACCATTACAGCCCACCCTCACGACGAGGTTGAGTTTCCCATCACGGTTGAGGTGTCAGCCTCGGAGTAGTCGCTACTCGCAGTGTTGGCGGCAGCGCTCTGGGTAGGTATTCCACAGGAGTAGTCGGTTTTCCACCGACTTATACCCAAGAGGCCGGGTGGATATCGCGTTATCCACAGGTTTTCGTGTTCTCAAACCCAAAATCCACAGGTTTCGGGTCTAGCTATCCACACGGTAGGTAGACCAGGATGGTAGAGATGTCTGATCAGCCCCACGCTAGACCGAGTCGAGTTCCCCCTTCCAACCTGGCCGCCGAACAGGCGGTGCTTGGGGCGATCCTGCTCAGCCGAGAGGCCATCGCCGACGTTGTCGAGATCCTCGATACCGATAATTTCTACAAACCGGCTTACGGCCACGTGTTTGATGCCGTGCTTAGCCTCTACAGCGCCGGTGAGCCGGTCGACGCCGTGACCGTGGCGGAGGAATTGCGCCGTTCTGACCTCCTGGAGGTATGCGGGGGTCCCGGTATCCTGTTGGACCTTCAAGCCAATACCCCGGCGATCTCGAATGCTGCCCACTACGCCCGGATCGTGGAGGAGCACGCTCTGCTGAGGCGGATGATTTCGGTTTCCAATGAGATAGCCGAGATGGCGTACGGGATTCCCGAAGATGTGATCAAGGCGGTGGATGACGCCGAGTCACGAATGTTTGAGGTGGCCCAGCGTAGGGTTACTAACTCAACGGCCCAGATCAAGGATCTCCTGTCGGCCAACCTCGATCGTCTGGAGCTGCTCTACGAGCAGGGGGATGCGGTCACCGGCGTCCAAACCGGTTACAACGATCTGGATCAGCTGCTCGCTGGCCTCCAGCCGAACTCGTTCTACGTGATTGGCGCCCGCCCGGCGATGGGTAAGACGGCGTTTGCGCTCGGGATGGCGACCAACGTGGCTATGAAGGACAACAAGCCGGTGCTGGTCTTCTCGTTGGAGATGGGACAGCTAGAGCTTTCCCAACGCATCCTGTGTTCTGAGGCTTTGGTTGATGCCACTCGGCTAAAGACCGGAAACCTCCAGGAGGCAGACTGGAACCGGATTAGCCATGCCGTCGGGCGGGTAGCCGAGGCTCCGATCTACATCGACGACAACCCGAATACTTCCGTTATGGAGATCCGAGCCAAGGCGCGGCGCCTCAAGAGCCGGACCGGTGATCTAGGCCTGGTGGTGGTTGACTACATCCAGTTGATGACCGGTCGAGCTGGGGCTGAGAGCCGTCAGGTGGAGGTGGCCGAGATCAGCCGAAACCTGAAGATCCTGGCCCGCGAGCTTGAGACTCCGGTGGTTGCACTGGCCCAGCTGAATCGTGGTTTGGAGCAGAGGCAGGATAAGCGTCCGATGTTGAGCGATCTGAGGGAGTCGGGCTCCCTGGAGCAGGACGCCGACGTGGTGATGTTCCTCTACCGAGACGAGATCTACGATCCGGAGTCGCCCGACAAGGGGATGGCAGAGGTCATCATCGCCAAACACCGAAACGGCCCGACGGGCAACGTCAGGCTAGCGTTCCGCGGGCAGTACACCCGATTCGACAATATGGCCCGATCCGATCCGGCCAGCGCCCCCTCGTCGGAATTCTAGAGGCATCGGTCTCGCCGATCTCGGTTAGCGATGTTCGCTAGTCGGTCTGGACAAAGACGACCGGGGGAGGGGCGTCGACTGAACCGGGGTCGGTAGCGTCTGCTTGTTGTACGACGGCAACCAGAGCGAGGCAGGCGGCAATACCCAACAACGCCTGGAAGATAATGCCGAGGGTATCTCGTCCCCCGGGTTGGATAATCTCGGACGGAACCCTGGCGGCGTCGGGCCGACCGCTGGGCATGGTCCGCAGGGTGCTGGTCCGGCGGGTCTGGGGTCTGGTCCTGGTTTCTAGCGTCATTGAGCCTCCCGATGTGCTAATTAACTACATCGGCAGTGAAATCTGACAACTAAAGCCGGGAGGTATCATCACCCACAATTCGACTCTGACCTCGGATTCCGGTTGAGCGAGTTAGCTGAGGAGGGTGGCCAGGGCCCAGATTGAGGCCAGCGACCCGAGGAGGATTTGAAACAGGCTTCGACCAAGGGGGGCCGTTTCCAGGCTGCCTTCCTCGGGATCCGACGGGGGTCGGACGAGAGCGGCCGCGGTGCCTACGGCCAGGGCCCCCCCGAAGGCCAGGACCAACCAGGCCAGAAGATCATCTCCAAGAAACATCGCTGCGTCCTTCCTCCCCCTGATCGTACCAAGGTGACAGAAAGTTTCGATTCCCAGCTCAAGTCTTCCCGGTCTCGGGACGATGGTTAGTTACAGCCCGGTGGTCATCGCCCATACACCGGTTGCTTAGGGCTTCGAGCGGAGGCTGCCTCTCCCTCCACACGCATCGCCGCTGGCGCTCTTCGAGCGCTGGCAGCACCGGTGGCTTCCGCTCGAACCCTTCAAGCTTCTTAGCACCAACGGCGGTTTGACTAGGTAGCTCCGTCTCGTTGGGTTGACGGCTGGTCTATGAATCCAAACGCTTAGGGAGGATCGGCCAGGAAGTCGGCTTCGGTTACCTCCAGGGCCACAAGATCTGCCCGGAAGACAAACCGGGTCTTTCCGGTTACCGTTTCTCGGCTGGCCAATGCTCCGGTTGCTGAGTCGAAGCACCATGTTGTTGACTGTCCCCAAGGCTCAAGGGGGAGAGGTCGGGTGGCAATGGCCATCCAGCACAGATCACCCGCCTCGTAGAGCAGGTACTTAGGGCTTCGGTCATCGTCGGGGTCGATGGTCAGGGGTTGAGCCATCAGGAGGGCCAGCTCGGCGGCGGTTGCTGCGGGCTGGGTGGGTCCGCAGTTGACAACGCGCCCGCCGATCACATCACAGATAGTCTGTTCCCCACTATCGATGACTATCGCGGAGTCGCCCTCCAGAAGGAACGCCCTGTCGCCTGACCTTGCCTCCTTGATGTCGATGGACGCAATCTCGTTTCCGTCCTCGAATCGGGTTCGGGTCCCGCGGAGAAAGCTTGGTCCTTCGCGGCTCCTCTCGTAGGCGGCAATGAACTCGGCCGGATCGGCGCTCTCGAGCTGGGCCAGCCGATCGGTGGCGCTCTCGCCGCCCACCTCGGTCGAGGGAGTGGGGGTCTCCTCGCCGTCGGAGAAGACCAGCGGTCGCGCTAGGAGGAAGACGCCGGCTCCAAGCACCAGGGCGACAAGGACTTCAATGACTCGGCGTACCACCACCACAATCTAGTGTTGCCCGGGTCCGACCGAGGCGACGCTTCACCGATTAGCAACCCCCAAACGTCTCCGGTACCGCAGACGACGCCCTAGCCTTATCCGCATGCCAGACTCCGAGCTCATTCCCGCGGCCACCGTCGTTCTCATACGTGACGGCTCAGATGGGATCGAAACCCTCATGCTCAAACGGAACTCCAAGATCGCCTACGGGAGCATGTGGGTGTTCCCAGGGGGACGCGTCGACCCGGACGACATCGTCGACTGCAACGAGAGGGAGTCGTCCCTCCGGGCGGCGATTCGCGAGGCTAGGGAAGAGGCTGGCGTTGAGGTCAAGGCGGATGGGATGGCGCCATGGTCTTACTGGGTTCCGCCGCTCAACGTTGGGTCTTACATCAAGACGGTACGACGACGGTTCTCGACCTGGTTCTTCCTAGCCGAGGCACCAGGGGGCGAGATCCGGGTTGATATGGGGGAGATCCACGACCACGAGTGGATGAGTCCCCTGGACGCGATTGCTCGCCGGGACGCGGGCGAGATAGAGCTGGTTGCGCCCACCTGGATCACCCTGTTTCAGATATCCCAGTACGATACGGTAGCGGCCGCCCTGGACCACGCTGGCGGTTTGGCCGAACCCCCTGAGTTCTTCACCCACCCCCTTCTTGGAGACGTGATCACCCTGACCTGGGCCGGTGATGAGGAGTATCCAGCCGATTCTCCGTCTCCGGCCGGATCACGCCACCGCCTGATCCTTAATCCGAAAGGATGGGTCTACCAGCTAGATCACTAGGCTTGATCTAATGTCTGTGACCTTTGGTGATCTGGGTGTGCCCCAGAAAATAGTTGATGCCCTCTCTCGTTCGGGGATAGAGCATCCGTTCGAGGTCCAGGTGGCCACGATCCCTGATGCCCTGGCCGGTCGCGATGTCCTGGGTCGCGCTCCAACCGGGTCGGGCAAGACCCTGGCCTTTGGTATCCCGATGCTGGCCACCCTGGGATCGGGGACCCCTCGGCGGCCGCGATGTCTTATCCTGTCGCCCACTCGGGAGTTGGCCGAGCAGATCCGGCGGGAGCTGGTACCGATAGCGGACGCGACCGGGCACACCATGAAGGCCATCTACGGCGGGGTTGGGTTCGGGCCCCAGCTAACGGCTCTCAAGGGCGGCGTGGACGTACTGGTGGCCTGTCCTGGCCGCCTTCTGGATCTCATCGACCAGGGCGAGGTCAGCCTCGACAAGGTCAATCATGTGATCGTTGACGAGGCCGACCGGATGTGTGACATGGGCTTCCTGCCGAGCCTACGCCGCATCCTTGACCTGACTGCGGTCAAGCGCCAGACCGTGTTGTTCTCGGCCACTCTGGACAACGATGTGAAGGTGATAACCGACCAGTACCAGACCGATCCAGTTCTTCATGAGGTCGGGGACGCCGAGCCCGATATGACCAGCATGAAGCACCACTTCGTGAACGTCGAGCACACCGGCAAGATCGAACTTGCCGCTGACGTGGTAGCGGCAACCGGCCACACGATCGTGTTCTGTCGGACCCGCCACGGCGTGGATCGGGTAGCTCGCCAGCTAAAGCGGGCGGGAATCAAGTCGGGCTGGATCCACGGTGGGCGCTCCCAGAGTCAGCGGGATCGCGCCCTTGAGGCGTTCACCTCTCAGAAGGTGCTGGCACTGGTTGCAACGGATGTGGCGGCTCGTGGGATACACGTTGATGATGTGGCCTGTGTGATCCATTTTGATCCTCCTACCGACGGCAAGACGTACACCCACCGGTCCGGACGAACGGCTCGGGCCGGTGCTAACGGGATTGTGGTGTCGCTGGTCAAGGACGAGGAGCGTAAGGCAGCCCGTTCTATCCAGCGAGAAGCCGGGATCGAGTGTCCCCTCGAGTCACTCGATGAGTTCAGGGTGCACTTCCCGGTTCGGGATCCGGCGGAGTGGCCCACTATCAAGACCCCCGGTCGCCAGCGAACCAAGCGAGGAGGTCGGGGAAACCAGGGTCAGGGACCAAGGGGCCGTGGGAGTAGGAGCCAGGGACCAAAGGGGCGCGCTGGTCGCAACCAGGGGCCCAAGGGTCGCGGTGGCCAGGGACCATCCGAGCCGGGGGGCGCCGATACAGCCGGGTCTGGGCGTAAGCCGAAACCCAAGAAGAAGTCGGGCAGCGAAACTCGGGATCGGACCTGGGAGACCACGTCGAGTACTCCGGGTAGTCCCAAGTCCAAGTCGTCGGGATCCAAACGCGGGAGCGGCAAGAAGTCGACCAAGCGCTCCGGTAAGAACCGACCAAAGAACAAGAGTCGCCGGGATCGACGTCCCTAAGAACCCCGTTCCATTTGCCGATGGGGGTACGTGACGACGACGGCAGTAGAAACTAGGATCAGCCCTCCATGAGGTACCTCCTGATCCCCGGTGTCATCGTCTTGATGCTCCTGGCGTTCTTGAGCCAGTCGAGCGAGAGTCCGCAGACCTTCGATCGAGACGAGCCTCGCGACTCTCAAGGCGGCGGGACTCCACGAGAGCTTCCAGACGGTACGACGTACGACGAGGAACGTCCCGGCGACCGGGTTGTCTACACCGAGGATGGTTCCGGCGAGGCCTTTGCCGACCTGGCCCCTCGGAGGGTTTCGATCGTGACCAACGAGGGCAACGTCGTGTTTGCTTCGTCCGACGGTGACTGGCCCAGCGACGGGTATACCTGGGATATTGGGAATCCAAACTCGCCTCGCCTGCTTGGATTTCGCGTTGTGGATGGCCACTTCGAGCCCCTACAGAGCCGGGCCGAGCTCAATACCGAGTACGAGTTCTCCTGGACGGGTGAGGGCGAGCTAGTCCTCACCAACCCGGAGGGAACCTGGGTTGTCAGTCGCGACGGGACCGAACTGACCATAGTTAGTAGTAGCGAGGGGGAGGACGACCGCGTTCGCAGCAGCGACGGTATCGACCCGGTTACCCTTGATGACAATCTGGACGTCAAGTCTGAGGATGTTGGGCCGATCTTTGGGACGCGGCCGAGTGAGCAACCCGGCTATTTCGGAGTGGAGCCAGCCACCTGGGCCTGGGTTGGCTTGGGGCTGGCCCTGTCGCTCTTGGGCACGTGGGCCTTCCTCGTGTTCAAGGACGGAATCGGCCTGGTGGTGCTAGATATAGAAGAACGCGAACTAAACCTGACCAAGAAATCGCCCGGCGGTCAGATCGTTATCCACGCCGAGCAGATGGAGCTCTTCACCGAGCTTCGCAAGGATCCAGACGCGGCCCGAGTGATTCGTTATCTATTTGAACTGATCGGGTCTGGTGCTTGGGGGCTTCCGGGGATCCAGGAGACTGAGACCCCTAACGAGTTTTACTGGCGGGCCAAGCGGACTCTGACCGCGGACCAGTCCAACCTCTTGTCCCGACTGGCCGATCGCTATTCGATCGTTCGCTTCGCCCCAGAGATGACGACCCTGGCTGATCGAGATGCTGCTATCGAGGACGCTCAGGCCCTCTACTCGAGCCTGCATCAGATTCCAGCGGATATTGCCGGCCCATGACTAGTGCCTTCCCCCTTCTGGTCACTGTGATGATCCTGGTAGGGATTGGTCTGGCCATCTGGCTGGCTAAGAGAATCTCTCTGGGTTCAGTCGAGGGCGGGCCCTGGCAACTTGATGCCCCCGAGCCTCCCGGACAGAGAGACAAGCCATGGGAGCTTCAGGCGGTTGAGCAACAGCTTGTCTGGGCCGACCCAAAGATCGGTGGGGCCCCAATAGTTACCCTTTTGAATCAGTTGATTGATGCCAGCTCACTCGACAACGACCGATTCAAGCTACCGACGTACGCCTCCCGATCTCAGGTGGAGTGGGTAGTTGCCGAACTAGAACGAGAGACGGGGATCCGACCAGGAGGGCATGGACCATGAATCCAATCGATGTGATGAACGCGGCAAACGCGGTACTTGACGAGGTGGAGCGAGCGATAGTCGGCAAGAGAAGCGAGGCCGCCCTGATCCTGAATGCCATTCTGGCGGACGGACACATACTGCTCGAAGACGTACCCGGAGTAGCGAAGACGGCTTTGGCTCGTTCGATGGCCGAGGCCACCGGCTTGTCGTTCTCCCGACTCCAATTCACGCCGGATCTGATCCCGGCTGACATCACGGGCTCGGCTGTCATGTCGAGGACCGGTGGGGACCCGGAGTTCAAGCCTGGGCCGATCTTCGCCAACCTCGTACTCGGCGATGAGATCAATCGAGCCCCTCCGAAGACCCAGTCGGCTCTGCTTGAGGCCATGGAGGAACGCCAGGTAACCTCGGACGGCACCACCCACCGTCTGCCGGAGCCCTTCCTGGTGGTTGGGACCCAGAACCCGATCGAGCAGGAGGGCACCTATCCCCTTCCTGAGGCCCAGCTGGATCGGTTCCTGATTCGGACGGGTGTTGGCTACCCGGGCACTGAGGCCGAAGTGGACCTGATTCTGCGCCGAGCGGCGCGAGGAGTCGAGAGGCTTCAGCTGAACCCAGTACTCGGGCCAGGGGTGGTAGCCCAGCTCCAAGCGACGGTGGAAAGGGTTCACGTGTCGGACCCAGTCGCCCGATACGTCGTAGGAATTGTGTAGGCCACTCGGGCCTCGGCGCGCACCGAGGCCGGGGCCTCGCCTCGTGGATCGCTGGGGCTACTCAAAATGACCAGGGCCAGGGCCGCCATGGCTGGCCGCAACTTCGTCCTACCGGATGATGTGAAGGCGTTGGCGGTGCCGGTACTGGCCCACCGCATCATTCTCCAACCCGATCAGTGGGTTCGTGGGGTAAAACCGGAACAGGTAATCAACGAGATCCTTACCCAGATACCGGCTCCCGCCGGGGCGGATCCGAGTGATATCGAAGCGATGCAGCAGGCGGGAATAGCGGATGCGATGCCAGCGAGCCATCCCGCCAACGGACAGGGGACTCCCGCTCCGCCCAGTTCGGGCTATCAGCCCCCAGGGCTTGCGCCCCAGTAGGTTCAAATGACCTTCCACCTGTCGCCTAAGTTCTGGCTCTACTCCATCCTTGGGGTTACGGGTCTGGTCTTCACCATCTCTGGTTCGGTTGGGTGGATCGGGGTGGCGGCTCCCTTTCTGCTGGCGATTGCCGCCTCGGTGGCCGACGGGTGGTGGCCAACGGCGACCGTACTGAGCCCCGAGCTCTCAACGGTTAGAGCAATCGAGGGGGATCAGGTCATGTTCACCTTCACTGTGACTACGTCGCGGCGGGTGAGCTTGGCGAGCGTCGAGGTTCAGTTGGCCGCCATTCTAGAACCGGTTGGCCCAACTCGATTCGTTGGGAGCATAGACGGCCAGAGGCAGTACCAGGTTCTCTTTGTGTGCTCGCGCTGGGGAGTAGCCACCCCCGAGTGGATCAACCTCTCGCTAAAGGATGTTTTTGGTCTCAGTGAGACTCTGGTACGGGTTCCGGTACGGCTTCCCCTCTCAATCCATCCCCCGACCGAGACCCTCAAGACCATGATCACCTTAACCCGAGATCGGCCGGTCACCGGGGAGCATCGCAGTCGGGCGAGGGGCAGTGGCACCGAGCTGGCCGAGGTGCGTGAGTACCGGATGGGTGACCCGTATCGGTCCATCAATCCACGCCTGTCCGCCAGACGGGGTAAGCCGATGGTGGTCGAGCGCCACCCCGAACGGGCCTCGGACATTGTGCTGTTTGTGGACTCGGCTCAGGATCTGGGAGTAGAACTCAATACCTCGCTTCGGTTCACCATCACGGCGGCAATGTCCCTCGCTACCCGGCATCTTCGGGGCCAGGACCGGGTTGGGGTAATAGATCTGGGCTTTGGGGTTCGCTGGCTCCCTCCTCGCCTCGGGCGCCGTCACCTTCACCGGATTGTCAGCGCTCTCCTAAGCACCCAGGCCCTTCAGAAGGACACCCACCCGACCACCACGGTTCCCCTCAACTCAGTTCCCTCCACGGCCACCGTTGTGGCGATCACCCCCCTCCTGTCGCCTGCGGTGATGACATCCCTGGTCCAGCTCCGGTCGCGGGGCCAAGAGATTGTGGTTATCGAGGCCCCCATTTCCCCGAGCTACCCGGGGACTTATCCTCTGGCTGAGAGGATTTTCAGGGTGGGTCGTCAACTCAACCGAAACTGGCTTTCGGAGAACGGGGTAACGATCATTCCCTGGACCGCCGGGGAGAGCATCGAACCCGTCATTCGACGGGTCGCGGTCCTACACCGAGGCGCTAGGAGGTGAGATGGTCAAGAAGCGAGAGGATTTGAGCCTGGGGGAGAGGTTCCTCAGGGCCGCCACTTTCGAGGGAATCGTTGTGGCGTTCCTGATGATGGTCTGGTTGACCCCCCTTCTAGCTGCGGGGATGGTGTTCGTCTTTACTCTCCTGGCCGTTGTCGGACTCCTCATCCTCTGGTTCACCCTTGAGTCTGGCTCGACGGCCATGCATTGGATGTTTGGGGGGCTGTACGGGATGGTCGCTGCGGGGTTCGCTGTGGCGTTCCTATCGCCGGCCGGAAGTTCGCTTGGGGTGGCCCTGGCCATGTCTTGTACCCTTATTGTGTTTGAGATGCTTCATTCTCACAATCTGCGAACAAGGAACGCCGTGGTTGACTCGGGTATCCGGATCCGGCACTTCGCCTGGCTGGCGGGGATTGGAGTCGTGAGCATCGTGTTTGGGTTTCTCAGCATCGATAACTCCACCGGGCGTGTGTCATGGCTCTTCGTTCCGATCGCCTCGCTTGGGCTGTTTGCCCTTGTGGTCGGGCTAACGGTTGGGCCGATTGTGGCCCGGAAGGGGTCGACAACCAAGGGGAGATGGCGTCCGGCGGACCGGCTTCCTCCCGCCCCCGGTGAGGTTGATCCATTGGTCGAAGAGGCCAGATCGGCCACCCGTTACCTGAGGGCACCCGAGGCACCGCCTGCGCCCACCCGATCTAGCACCCGCTTCTCCGGTTAGTCTGCGGTGACCGGTAGGCTGGGGCGCCCGTTCGGGGTCGTCAAGGTCGGGGTGTTCCGTGATAGAGATCAGTCAGGTTGTCAAGGGATACGGATCAACATCGGTCCTCGATCGGGTGGATCTCAACGTGTCGGCTGGGCAGACCCAGGTACTCCTTGGCCCGTCGGGCTGCGGCAAGACGACCATGCTTCGCCTCATTGCCGGTCTAGATCGACCCGATTCGGGAGTGATCTCGATCGATGGTTCACCGGTGTCTGGCCCAGGGGTGTGGATTCCTCCCGAGAAGCGTCAGGTAGGATTGGTATTCCAGGATTGGGCGTTGTTTCCCCACCTCAACGTCGGCGACAACGTAGGGTTCGGGCTCAAGGGGCGGCCCGATCGGGAGTCCCGGGTGCACCAGATGTTGGAGATGGTCGGCCTGGGTGATCTCGCCGATCGCATGCCGGCTACCCTTTCGGGAGGTCAGCAGCAGAGGGTGGCCCTGGCTCGGTCCCTGGCCCCATCCCCGCGGGTCCTACTACTGGATGAACCATTTAGCAGCCTTGATGCCGCTCTCAGAGATCAGCTCAGGGGCGAGCTTCGGAATCTCTTGAGTGAGCTGGGAACAACGTCCGTGTTCGTCACCCATGATCGGGAGGAGGCTCTGGAGCTGGGCGATCGGTTGGCCGTGCTTGATCGAGGAGTGATCGTGCAGAACGCCAGCCCCGTGGAGTTGTACGAACGACCGGCCAACCCCTGGGCCGCTCGACTGATCGGCGAAACCAATCTCGTGCCGGCTGACGCCAAGGGGCATCGGGCGGTCTCGGCCATTGGTAGCCTTCACCTCGCCCACCGGATGACTGGCCCGGTGGAGGTCATGATTCGCCCGGAGGCCCTCACGTTGAGCGACGGTGGATCAGCCCGGGTGAGACGGGTTCGCTATCGCAGGAATGAGACACTTCTTGAGGTGGAACTGGGCCGGCTGAGTCTATTGGTTCGGCAGGTGGGTCCACCGTCTCACGCCGCGGGGGAGCAAGTCCGGGTCAGCTCCGCCCGAGGTGAGCTGGCGGCGTGGCCTCGATTGCCTCAGGAGGCCGAGGATCACGCCGGCGGTTCGGCCGGAGGAACAGCCAGCTGACCGGCCCTAGGTAGGCCAGATAGGCACCCACCCGTATTCGTTCTGGGTTGGGGCTCCACCCAAAGAGTCCCTTGGCGAAATCGTGCCAGGCCGAACCCTTCGCCAGCGGCCCGGACACTATCTTCCAGGCGGGGTCCGTGATGACGGCCCACTCGATCTCGAACAGCTCTCTTAGCTCGTGGATGGATTTGGCAAAGAGGCCAGCGGCAAACAGAATCAGGAGGATCCCGGTGATGCGAAAGAATCGTTGAAGGTCCAGGTGCCGGCTCCGTCGGTAGAACGCTAGCCCTGCTACGGCGGCCAGGGATAGTCCGAGTAGACCACCAACAATCACCCGGCTACCAGACTCCGATCCCGATTCGGCCCCGATCAGGAAAAGGGCCGTCTCGAAGCCCTCGCGAACCACGGCAACGAACGAAACCGTCATCAGATTTCCGGGCGAGTCCCCGGCCCGATCGACCCTTCTCTCCAACTCACCCGAGAGGCCGTGAGCGTTAGCCCGCATCCATAGGATCATCCATGTGAGGACCGCGGCGGCACTGAGGGAAAGGATTCCCTCGATGGCTTGTTCCCAGCGACCGGCGAACTCGCCAATAGAGAAGCGGAATAGTAGACCCCCGACCAAACTGACCGCTGCCCCCATCCCGGCCCCGAGCCAGACCCAGGTGATCTGCTCTGAGCGGCCGGTCCTAACCAGATAGGCGACGATCACGGCCAGGACGATAAAGACTTCTAGACCCTCGCGCAGGGTGATGAGTAGTGAAGCTCCCATGAGTCAATGTTAATCATCCTTAACAAGCCTCGCAACCCGATAGCCCCTAAGCTGATGGGATGTCCCAACTTGCAGAACCGGGCGGTACCCCAGGCGGACTCGGCACCTTCCTGGCCGGTGCGGCCCTTACCGCCATTTCAGCCTGGTTTTTCGTGGACTCGGTCCGCGTGGTTAGTTACGGTCACGGCTGGATGTCCGGAATGGTTGGTGGGTCGGCGGGGGTAATCTTCATGCCCTTGGTGATCGCGATAATCGCCCTCTTCTACGACGCCACCAAATCATGGGCCTGGGGCCTCCTGGTGGTGTCGGTGGTGATCGTCGCCGTAGAAGTACTGAGTAAGCTGACCTTTTTCTTCAACCTCAAGCTGTCCCATTTCCTGATCATGCTCGCTGGATTTGCTGCGGGGATTGGGATGATGCTGAGATCGTTCCGATCGCTCTACGCTGCTGATGGTGGCGACTGACTAGGTAAATCTGACATCGGGGGCTAGCTTCTGAGCCATGGCATCCGTATTTGATCCTCTCACCCTGCGTAGCGGCTACACGGTGTCTAACCGATTCATGTTGGCCCCCTTGACCAATCAGCAAAGCCACGCCGACGGCACACTCTCCGACGACGAGTATCGATTCCTGACCATGAGGTCGGCGGGCGGGTTTGGCTCAACGATGACCTGCGGGGCCCACGTTCAGCCCAACGGGCAAGGGTTTGCCGGTCAGCTGGGAATCTTCGACGATGGTCTCCTGCCCGGCCTAACCCGTCTGGCTAAGGGGATCAAGGATGACGGCAGTATGGCGCTGGTTCAGCTCTACCATGCCGGCAACCGGGCGGCCCAGGACCTGATCGAGGGCCCAGCCCTATCGGCCTCCGATGACGATTCGGGGGCCCAGGCCATGACGACCGCCGAGATTGCTGAAACCGTCTCGGCCTTTGCTGCTGCGGCCGCCAGGGCCGAGACGGCTGGCTTCGACGGGGTCGAGCTTCACGGAGCTCACGGTTACCTCATCAGCCAGTTCCTTAGCCCGGAGCTGAACCATAGGGCCGACGAGTATGGGGGCAGCGCCGAGAACCGGAGTCGCCTCCTGCTGGAGACTATTGATGCCGTTGATCGGGCTACTGGCCCTAGCTTTGCCCTTGGGGTCAGGATCTCACCCGAACGGTTTGGGATGGTCACCAGCGAGTCGATTGATCTGGCCAGGCTGCTCTTGGCCGATCCCAGACTGGACTTCCTTGACGTGTCGTTGTGGGACTACGAGAAGGATCCAGAGGACCCGCACTACGCCGGGCGCACCCTGGCCAGCTGCTTCACCGAGCTGCCCCGTTCGGGGGTAGCCCTAGGCTTCGCCGGCAAGATCTATCAACCGTCTGATGTTGAGTCGATGATGAGGTCCGGAGCGGATTTCGTTCTCTTAGGCCGGGGGGCGATTCTGAATCATGATTTCCCAGACCGGATGAAGGCTGACCCGGCGTACCGGGCCAGGGTGGCTCCGGCCAGGGTCGAGGTTTTGAAGGCCGAGGGCCTGTCTGATCCCTTCTTGGCCTACATGGGCAACTGGCCGAACTTCGTGGCGCAGGACTAGGTCGCCGCGGTGTCTGAGCGCCTCCTAGAGGTACCACAGGGTTCGTTCCGTCTGCACCATTACCCGGAGCCGGAACCGAACCGGTTCGCCTGGAACGCGGCCGATACTCTGGTCCTGGAGTGGGTCGACCGGCTTGGCCTAGAGCCCGCAACCAGGATTGTTGTCGTCAACGACTCCTACGGTGCCCTGGGGGTGGCGCTGGCGGACTACACGACCCAGTCCTGGTCCGATTCCTACCTGGCCCTGTCTGGACTAGCTTCGAACCTGGAGCGCAACGAGATCCCCATCCACCGGGTCCGTCCGGTCCCAATCACCTCGGTACCGGACGGAGGCATTGAACTGGTGGTCATCCGGATTCCCAAAAGCCTGGCTCGTCTCACCGATCAGCTCATCCGCCTTAGGCCCCTCCTGGCCCCCGGTGCGGTGATTGTGGGGTCCGGCATGACCAAGGACATCCACAACTCCACGACCAGAGTATTCGATGAGGTAATTGGGCCGACTAAGACCTCTCTGGCTAAGCGGAAGGCCCGACTGATTCACGCTGAGTTAAGCCCAGATCGAGAACCGGGCGACCCCCCGGCCCGAATGAGTTTCCGACTTGGTGACTCGTTGGAGGTGGTCAGCTGGCCCGGGGTATTCTCGTCCGGACGGCTGGATCGGGGAGCCGAGTTGCTGGTTCAGGCTCTGGGCGAGCTTGAGTTCAGGGGCTCGGTGGTAGACCTCGGATGCGGCAACGGAGCGATCGGGTCCTGGATCCTGGCCAACAATCCAGACGCGAGCGTTCACTTCACCGACGAGTCCTATTCTGCGGTGGAGTCGGCCCGCGAGACCTTGGTGGCCAGCAATATCGATCCTGGCCGGGCGACATACTCCGTCGATGACTGCGGATCTCGGGTTGCCCCAGGCACGAGCACGTCGGTGGTGATCAATCCACCGTTCCACGGATCATCCGGGCAGACCAGTCGAGTCAGTTCGGCTATGTTCGCGGCCGCCGAGTCGGCTCTGGTGCCGGGAGGACACGTGATTGTGGTTGGTAATCGGCACCTGGGCTACCATGCCCGGCTCCGGGAGCGCTTCGGTAACTCTAGAGTTCTAGTGTCCAACAAGAGATTCTCCGTGGCTATCGCGACGAAGACAACCTAGGCGGTCACCTCTTCGGCTACTTCTTCGGTCTCGGTGTCGGCCTCTGTCTCGTCCATCTCAGTATCTGAATCGAGCATGGCGATCTGATTTCGACCGCGTTCCTTGGCCAAGTACAGGGCGTCGTCGGCTAGGCGAAGGAGGGTTACGAAGGTGTCGCCGGGTTCACCGATTGACATACCAATGCTGGCGGTGACCGTGATATTGCCGATGGTCGTTTCGAAGGGTGTACCACCGATGGTTGTTCTCACGCGTTCACAGAGGTTGTCCATGTCGAACCCTTCGGTGGCATCAAAGACCACCAGGAATTCCTCGCCACCAAGGCGCCCCGAGATGTCGGCGGGACGCGTTTACTTCCTCAGACGACTAGCCAGCTCGACCAACACCTCGTCGCCAACCGCGTGGCCGTGGGTGTCGTTGACGAGTTTGAAGTGGTCGAGGTCGATGAGGGCAATCCCAACGGGGGAAGATGAGAGCTTGACGGCCCCGGCGGTGAGGATGGAACGGCGGTTGGGGAGGTCGGTAAGCGAGTCGGTCTGAGCTTCCTGTTGGAGGGTCTTGAGGGGGGCGGTGGCCGGGAACGCCGCGGCGGCCCCGAGCATCACCACGGTTAGGCCCAGGGTCAGCATGAAGTACTTTTCCTTGCGCTGGGCGGCGAGGAGGTCGGGTACGAGTTCCTCGTCGGTCCCGTACACGATGATGTTCCAGTCACTCTGGCCTACCTGGATAACCTTCGCTGCCGCGAGTCCAACCGAGTCACGGCTCTCATACTCCGAGAGGGTCCCGTCCTTCATGCCCTGGGTTAGTAGGCCGGCAACCGACGCCCGAGTGGGCTCGTTGTCGATCTCGGTGATCTGAACCGGACGCTTCTCACCGTTCCCGGAGGCGGTCTGGGTCAGATCGGGGGTCGAGTGGGCCACCACCGTCCCCTTCTGGCTAAATATGACGGCTCCGCCGGCTGTTCCCGATGAGCTGTCGGCAAGATTCTCGGATAGCTGGGTCAGCTCGATGTCGGCCCCGACCACACCGACCACCACACCGTTGACCACGATGCCCTCCGAGACGGTGACGCCGAGGTTGCCGGAGGTGAAGAAGAAGTAGGGATCGGTCCAGTCGGCGGCCCCCGGCTGACCCTCGGCGAGCTGATACCACGGCCGCGTACGAGGGTCGTAGTCTTCGTCGCTGATCTGTTCGTAGACCACCTGACCGGTCGGCGACAGTTCAGAGGTCGTAACGTTATGGTCGCTATTGCCGGTGTTGACGACCTTCAGAGTGAAGCCATCACCGGAACGATAGACGTAGAAGAAGCTCCCGTCGGAGAGACCAATGTAGACGCCGGCAAGCTGGGGGTAGGTGTCTATGGCCGACATGAATGTTGGGATCAGATCGGTGGGGACAACGGCCCTCTGAGCCAGGAGCTCTGAGCTTGATCCGACCAGGTACTCGGCCTGGCGGAGCTCCTCGTAGGCGATCTCGGAGGTTCGGTCGGCGGAGCGGGTTAGGGCTAGGCTCATCTGTTCGTCGACGGCCTGGGCTCTGAACTGGTTCAGGGACAGCAGAAGGACACCCACAGTCGCTACTTGGGCGAGCACCACAAGTAGAAAGATGATGGATCGTATCCTTCTTTGCACGGATGGGTTTTCGACCCGGTTTTGGGCTTCCTTGAGACGAATCGTCCTGGGAAGTCCCAACGGCTCGGCTTAATAGGCCGTTCGCCCTAATCTCAGGCGTCTTCGATGATGACCCTCAACCGCTTGTTGCCCTTCCCCTTGGATTCTGTCTTGACTACGCGTAGCCGGCCGACCTCGCGCGTCGAGGTAACGTGGGTGCCTCCGTCGGCCTGCTTGTCAAGCCCCACAATGTCTATGGTTCGGATCTCGGTAACGAAATCGGGGATGAGGTTGACCTTGGTGCGGATGAGATCCTCGTCGGCGAAGGCCACGTCGCAAGGTAGGAAGGCCACCTCGATTGGTCGGTCAGCGTCAATCTCGACGTTCACCAACTCCTCGACGCGTTGGGCGAATCCCTCGGGGAGGGGATCGAACTCGAAATCCATCCGGGCTTTGAGGGGCTCCATATTGCCGCCGGTGACGGGCTTGCCCCACTCGTTCCAGATGACTCCGCAGAGGATATGGAGGGCGGTGTGGGTGCGCATCAGCTGATGACGTCGCTCCCAGTCGACCTCCCCGTGGATTCCGGTTCCGGCTTCTGGCAGGTCGCCGTCAAGGGAGTGCCAGATCGAATCTCCCTGCTTACGTACGCCGGTGACCGAACTGGTTCCTCCATCCCAGGACAGAGTCCCAGTGTCGTTGGGCTGGCCACCACCGGTGGCGTAGAAGGCCGTTCGGTCGAGGGCGACGCGGCCCCCTTCGGCGTCGACCTCGGTGACGACGGCATCGAAGTTCTGGCACTGTTGGTCGCGGAGATAGATCTGATCTGTCATCCCTCCACGATAGTTGGTGATGGTGATGGGGTCAGACCCCCGTCCCGTTTAGCGTCCCGGTTGCCCAACGTGCCCAATGGGGTCAGACCCCTGTCCCGTTTAGCGTCCCGCTGCGGGTCTATGAGCTGGATTGGGCCTAGGTTGGGTCTATTGGACCCAGGAGGCATCAAAGGTGGCTATGAGGTCTGAACCCAGGCTCGGCAAACGTTCATTGTCTATTCCCAAAGAGCCTTTGTCTAGCGAGGGCATTCCCGCTACTATCGCCTCTGATCGGTCAAGGTGACTGGTCGGAGGGAAACTATGAGTAAGCGAATCATTTCCGGTCTATTTGGGTTGGCGACCCTGCTGGCTGCGTGCGGAACGGTCTATAGCCACGACAAGTCCGTTGACAACCTGGTGAACGATGCTGGTATTGAGCGGTCGGTTGCTGAGTGCATAGTGACCGGGATGGAAGGGGAGTTCAGCGAAGAGAAGCTGCTGAGCGATGATGACCCGACTCCGGAGGACGAAGAAATCATCACTCAGATCTCAACTGATTGCGTTCTGGGAGGCTAGAAATCCGGGACTGGGGTCAGACCCCAGTCCCGCTTTGCGTCCCGTTCCTCATCTGGATGATCCGGACGGAACCGCTTGTGCCAATCGACTGTCTCGACCTAGGGGTCAGCGGTGAGGGCGGCGAAGCGGGCGAGGTCGATGTTGCCGCCGGAGGCAATCAGGCCAACCCGGTCTCCCGTGGGGTCGATCCGACCAGACAACAGAGCGGCGAGAGTGGTGGCCCCGCTCGGCTCTAGTACGATCTTCAGGCGCTCGAACGCGAAACGCATGGCTTTGATAATCTCGTCATCGGAGACCAGCACCACCTCGTCGACGCGTTCGGTCATGATCGCCAGGGTCAGCTCGCTGGCTGATGGGGTCTGCTGCCCGTCGGCGATGGTGTCGGGAGTCTCGATCGTGATCAGGTGCCCGGCGGCCAGGGACCGCTTCACGTCGTCGCCCGCCTCGGGCTCCACCCCGATCACCCGGGGTGGAGAGGATTGGGCCTTTGCTACCGTCGAGCATCCCGACATGAGTCCTCCGCCTCCGATTGGAACGACCAGCGAGTCGAGCTCTCCCACCTCATCGAATAACTCCAAGGCGGCGGTCCCCTGCCCGGCGATCACGTCGCGGTGGTCGAACGGGGGGATCAGGGTTAGCCCCCTTTCGCGGGCGAGAGCAGCGGCGATGGCGGATCGATCCTCGGTGTAGCGATCGTAGAAGATCACCTCGGCTCCGTAGCCCTTGGTCGCTGCCACCTTCAGCGGCGGGGCGTCGTACGGCATCACGATCACGGCGCTGATCCCGAACAGGGAGGAGGCGAGGGCAACGGCCTGGGCGTGGTTGCCGGACGAGAAGGTGGCAATGCCCGCTTCTCGGTCGGCGGCGGGGAGGGAGGCGATGGCGTTGTAGGCGCCGCGAAATTTGAAGGCACCGATGCGCTGAAAGCTCTCGGCCTTGATGAATACTGAAGATCCGACCCGATCGTTCAGAGTGCGGCTGGTCACTACCGGGGTGCGATGGGCCACGCCGTCGAGGCGTTCGGCGGCGGAGCGGACATCGTCGATCGAAGGAAGCATGGGCCCAGGCTACGGTAACTGTTGCGTTTGGTATCAGGGACGAAACGCAACAGTTCGATTAGATGCTCCCGGCCGCAGGTGGCACTCTGGATCTAGTTGCGTAGTAGATCTGGACGAATGGAGCCCACATGACAATCCCCGACGCCACCGAGATGGCCCATCTGGTTAGGAGGGGAGAGGCCTCACCCTCCGAGCTGGTCGAGGAGGCAATTTCCCGGATCGAGGCGATCAACCCAAAGCTCAACTCCGTCATCCACCCCCGTTTCGATGCCGCCCGAGCCGAGACGGTCGCCGGGCTGGGCGATGGGCCCTTTGCCGGGGTCCCGATCCTGGTCAAGGACCTGGGCTGCTAGATTGCTTGGGAGCCCCACCATGAGGGCTGCCGGGGCCTCAAGGATGCTGGCTACACCACCACCGTTGACTCGGCCCTCTACCGTCGTTTCCGAGAGATGGGGATGGTGGTACTCGGCCGCACCAACACCCCCGAGTTTGGCTCGACCATCACCACCGAACCTCTCGCCTACGGTCCCTCTCACAATCCCTGGAACCTTGACTACTCGACCGGCGGCTCCAGCGGAGGGTCGGCCGCGGCGGTGGCGGCTGGCCTGGTCCCCGTGGCCCACGCTAACGACGGTGGAGGGTCCATCCGCATCCCGGCAAGCGAATGCGGCCTCGTCGGGCTCAAGCCGACGCGTGGCCGCGTCAGCCAGGCTCCGGCAATCGGGGAGGCCTGGGCCGGGGCCACCATCGACGGGGTAGTGACACGAAGCGTCCGCGATACCGCCGCCGTCCTAGACGGGATTAGCGGACCCGAACCGGGGGATCCCTACTACGCTGCCCCTCCCGCTCGCCCGTTCGCCCAGGAGGTCGGGGCCGATCCTGGTCGGCTCAAGATTGGGATCGCCCCCACGATTCCTGATGCCCCAACCCACCCGGAGTGTACGGCGGCGGTTGAGGCAGCCGGGAAGCTACTCGAGGATCTCGGCCACTCGGTCGAAGTTGCCCAGCCTGCCGACCTCAGGGATCCGACGTTTAGCGAGAAGTTCGTAGGCATCCTTTCCTCGTCAACGGTGGCGGCGTTTGCCATCTGGGGACAGCTGATCGGACGCGAACTAACCGAGGATGATGTGGAGCCTGATAACTGGATGTTCTACCAGATCGGTATGGCTATGTCAGCCGCCGACTATCTGGGAGCGGTCGAGTGGATGCACGCCTGGAGTCGACGGATGGCCGGCTGGTGGGCCGATGATGGCTTTGATGTGCTCGTGACCCCAACCCTCGGCTCGCCCCCGCCGAAGCTGGGTTGGCTCAGCGACCCGGCCGAGGGGGGCCTCCGGGTGATGGAGATCATGCTGACCACTGCCCAGTTCAATGTGACCGGCCAGCCCGCGGTGTCGTTGCCACTGGCCGAGTCCGAGGG
>JAUZSW010319973.1:0-26444 GCA_034780735.1 Hyalogyrina grasslei
AGATCACGCTGGGCTGGAGTATTTGTTGCTTTATAATCGGTCAGTTTTGAATCCCACAAAGTGAAACCTTCATGATGCTTGGTAGTAATGACAAAATATTTCATGCCAGCATTAGCTGCTACTTCAGCCCAACGTTCAGGATTATAGAGATCTGGGTCAAAATGTTTGAAATATTTACGATCATACTCTGCATTTGATATATTTTCAAAGTTTCTTATCCATTCATGACGTGCTGCCATTGAATAGAGGCCCCAATGAATAAACATGCCGAAGCGATCCTTAACAAACCATGAACTGTCGCCTTTGGTCTCTAATAAATCCTGCATTATTAATTTCCTTCGTTCTATAATATTTACTTAATCGTTATAGTTGAATTTAGCTTTTAATAAAAAAATTGCAAATGCCCTTGCAAAAAAAGTAATAAAAATAACTTTATTCAAACTCACCGTATTTGCCACCATTATAAACTGGATCGTTAGAGTAGATCATTTTTTCAAGTGATATTGATGTCCCAAATTCAGCAGACTTAACCGGTTGTGAAAGATCCATAGCAGTTAGCGTCTTAGCGTGCCCATCAACCCATAGAGCATTTGCAGCACCGCGTAAATTTTTGGGATAACTCCAAGGGTAGTATCTACCATCGCCTCCAGAATGGTACGAACCAAATCCGTAAGGATTATTACCATTACGAAATTGAAAAGCATTTGCGCCAAATTCAGGGTGATTTTTATCTTCAGGCATTGAATCGGCAATAATCGGCTCTTTGCGTCCCATATTTCTAACAATCTTGGTTGCTCCCTTGAAACTACCATTAAAATATATATTCATTGAATAGCTTGAACGACCAAATTCGTGTGGTTTGATTTTCTTAAACTGGTGGGCATAACTTGGGCAAATAAATAGATTAAAACTTTTACCTTTAGCCATCCAAGCAGTCGCTGCACTGTCACTCATTTCACTAGTCCCCGCTAAATAAGACATCCAACGGCGATATTTACCCGCACTATTATTCATGTTTTTCTTAGGCGCATAACCATCATAATCATCCATATAGATAATTAATAGTTTTCCCATATTCGACAAATTACTTTTGCATACCACATCATTTGCCTTGTTACGCGCTTGATTTAGTGCAGGTAATAACATTGAGGCTAAGATACTAATAATAGCTATTACTACAAGCAATTCTATTAATGTGAACTTTCTCCAACCAATTACTGATTTTAATATTGAATTCATTTTTTTTCTCCATTTTATATAATATATATTTTGTTTGTATTTTATTGATGTGTGTGATTAGATATTCATATCCTAATCTAATCTATGGAAATGGTCTATTCATGATCTGCTCCTATAGTTAAGTTTATTCAATTAACAGGAAATTGTATTTCCTATTCGTTCGATATTGAATGTTTGACGTTCCGACAAAGTCAGCGTTGTTCTGCTACCACTATTATTTTTCTCATAGAAGTTACGGTGTTGGTAATTTTTCCCGGTGATAATTATATTTCTCCCATAATTCAGATGGTAACTGCGCTCCGATATGTTTTCTCCCAATACTACTTGCTACTGGTAATTGAGCTTGTAAAAAACCGGTTAATTTGGGGTTTTCAAAAATGTTATCACTAATTTTACTATTTAATGCAGTCAATTCATTAAAATTTTTCAAATCATAGCTTTTCTTATCCCAAGTAATGCCAGGAACATTCCATAAAATATTATTCTGTAAGATCAAACGCTCCCCCGTAGTATCCTTGACATTCACCAATTTTCTAGAAAAATTTGTTACAATAGAATTTTTAATAACCAACTTACTATGATAGCGCTGGTTAATTGATGATGCAAAAGCCCGTCCTCCAATAATTGTACACTGTTCAAATGAGGCCAAGCCATCTGCCTGTTGTAATAAATTATGTTTCTTGTCCGCTGCAACAATAATAGAATTTTTAAATATCAGCTGTGCCGTGCCATGGAGCCATAATTGTTCAACTGGGTGATTTTGAGCAATCAAACATGACTCAAAGGTAGATTTAGCTCGACCGTAGAGGAAAATACCGCTCTCAAAACTATTCTCCGCAATTACACAACGTCTAAAGATCACCTGTGAGTTAGCAATATTAGTAACCCCAGAACTTGCATTACGCATCCCAAGACAATCTTCATAGAGCACTGAACTATTGCCGTGAGCCGAAAATGCTTGACCACAATTATCAGTGGCAATACAATTCTTAAACATAATGTTTTTACCAGAACCGTGAGTGTCAAAACCATCATTCCATGAAAATATTGCGGTAAATTTTTTAACTATTATATTACTAGAATTAATATCAATTGCCGTATTATAGACTGGTATTTGAATTTTAGCAGTTGCAATCGTTATTCCTGGGGCCAATTTAACCAATAATTGTCTGTTTTTTTTATCCCACCAAAAACCGTTAGCACTCCTATCCAACGCCTGGCGATCCAGACAATTTATCCCAGCTTTACCATTAATCCACCATATCTGTGGAGTACCTATCCAAGCGCGAGATGCCCCCTTATGCCGCCGACGCAAAATATTACTCTTAGGCCAAAACTCAGTGCTATATATGGTAGCAGTAACTTTTGCCCATTTAGCCTGAGGAATAACTGCCAACCCTGAAATAGTGGCTCCATTGCCATTGATAACCATAGGATCTTCAGCCGTCCCCCCAACCGTCAAGACATTGCCCCCTTGGTAAGGTTTACCCGTATTGGCAACCTCAATATCATCTGATTTTTTAACTAGTGCAAAAGCTTTTTTTATTGACCCTAACGGCCCCACGTTAGCGCCACTGACCGTAGCACTAGAGCCATCAAATGTATCATTGCCGATAACATTATTCACATACACTGTTTTGCCATTTATTGTCCATAGTGACATTATTGCAAAACTAAAAATCCACATTTTTTTATAATTCATCTTAATACTCCTAAATTATTTGGTTAATATTTTATTATTATCGAACTTAATAGCTGTAACTCCAGCCCCCTGGACAAATGGTTTCCCATAACTTTTAGGGTCAATATAATTTGCCCGATCATTATGATCTTTTTCGTAAGAGCGACTTTTCAAGCCTGAAATCGTATTACCGATAATTTTAATGTTACTACAGCCAGCAAGTTCAATTGCACTACCACGCGGTTTAATAATCTGATTATTTTCAAATAATATATTACTAATAGGTTCAACCGCCTGTGGATTACCCGATACAGTCATCACAACCGCCGCACTGCCACTGACGCGTCCACTATCAGTAAAAACATTATTACGAATCGTTATATTCTGGCAATTGGCCGCTTCGCCCCAATAGCCTGGATGACTATAAAGCGTCAGAGCTGAATGAGTTGAATTGGAAATTTTATTATTTTCAATCAAACAGTCAATGGTCTGCAATCTAATGCCGCGGGCTAAGTTATTGCGAAAAATGTTATTGCGGATGATTGAGCCCTTAACGATAGCTGATTCACTCCAGAAAATTGAATCAGCATCAACTTTTATCGGCGAAGCGAGCTTTACCTTAAATGCTTTATAGACTTTCCCTGCTTTATAACGTCGATTAATATTGGCTTTATGCGGAATAGTATAGTCAATGGGCGTTAATGAGATAACTTTACTCTTACCCAAATAGTTCCAACTTGGAAATGTTGCTCCAGAACGCTTCTGGTCAACCCATTTTGTCGATTGTGAAAAATGCCAAATCGCCGTATTATATTCGTTGCCAACTTTACGTGGAACAATAATTTCAGTCGAATTAAGCTGTTCAAAAACCTTATAATAGACCCCGTGTAAATTAAGACAATCATCACCTAATGCCTCAATGGTGCAATTTTCGATTATCGCCGCCCCTTTTATCCCACGAATATTTATCCCATCAGCATTACTCGTCATTAGGCGATTAGTCTTAGGCCGCCGTTCAAGTTTACAGTTACGAATAATATATGGTCCATCTCCATGATAACCTGTATAGGCAACAAATCCACTAGCATAAATATTCACATTGTCCAAAATTATCTTTCCACAGAGCTCCAAACGAATGACGCGCCCTGCCCGACGCCATAAGGTAATAGCATCGCCTATCTTTATTCCCGTAGAGCTAAAGTTCTTACCCCAGAATACCCAAGTTTTTACTCGGTACGTTCCATCTTTCAACGCTGTTATCGCATCATCTACTACACTTACATCCATACCATTTTGATTGGCTTTTATCAATTTTGTCGCTTTATCCCACAATAAAATACGGGTGGTGCCAGAACGTTTCTTCCGTCCTGTTCGCCATGTTTGGCTACTATTAAGTAGTAGCGCTGGCATTTTATAACCAGCATCAGGTTTAAAAATCAAGGAACGCGGTTGGTTATCATCAAAAGCCACCACTTTACCTTGGATATAAGGTAATGGATCATAATCGATATTAATATTTTTCAGCATAAGGTTCTGGCATTTAAAAAACCTGAATGCAGTCGCTTGTCGTTCAAAATAGAACCATGCACCATTACCATTAATAACAAAATCTTTAACGTTACGCAAAACAATAAAAGCTGGTTGAATCATTTTTTCTGTTTCAGTGAAGCGGTAAATGCCAGTTGGAATAGCAATACTAGGCAGTCCCTGTTTTACCGCATCATGAATTTTTTGTAAAATTGCTTTGCCCGCTCGACGCTGTTGAATCTTTTCAGTCTCAGTCCATTGCATGACCTCTGTTGGATACGGCGTTGCGGTAATTACAGTGGACATTGAAAACAGTCCTAATAGTAACAATAATTTCATCATCTAATTCCCTTAATTTGCAATTGAATTTTCACAATATTTTTCTAAGCTAACGGCTTTACCTACAATCTTATGAGTTAAAACATCACTATCACCTTTTAATGCTAATAACAATGAGTCAGTAGCAATTTTTACCTGGGCAAAAATATCAAATTCAAATATTGTAATATTTTCCAAAACCGGCATCACTGGATTCTGTTTATTCAGAATAGTGGTAGAGACTGGTAAATATTTATCAGCAACTCCAGCCTGCAATCGTAACAACCATGCGGCCACCCCCTGCATCACCACATCACCCGTAAAAATCAAAGCATCTGGACGTTGTTTTGGGGATTGTTTAAGTAATACTTCAACAATGTTACGCGAATGTAAAAAACTATGCGACAGCACAAACAACTCCTCCCAATCAAATTGAGCATCTAGACGCTTTAAATTTTTACAAAAAGCATTTTTCAGCAATTCATTTGGTTTATACCCTTTAGAAATTACCATCGGTTTTTTTATGCCCTGCCCTAGTAGCAGGTCAAAAGCCTCTTCGATATAGGTCTCATAATCAATATAACAACTGGCATGTTCATCATTAATCTTTAATGTGCTAACATATTTAATCCCATCATCATCAAGCAGTTTATATTCAGAATCATATACTCTGCTTGCAAATATGACCGCCGAAACATGGCCACTTTTGATATTACGCAATAACCCAGGATAGCTTTTGAGTAATTTGCCATCACCACCACCAGTATTAGAAAAAACCATAGATTGACAGTTGTTCTTCTGTAAATATTGCTGAAAATAACTCACCAATATTTGACTATAAGTTGATTGAGATTCATTAATCAAAATCGCAATATTTCGCCCAGTATGTCCATCAAGATTATCGCCTTTGACAAATGCTCCAACTTTATCACGAATATCCAAGACACCATCTTCTGCCAATGCCTTTATTGCAGAACTAATAGTCGCACTGCCAACATTCAATTTTAGCCGCAACTCATCCTGCGACGGCAATTTTTTACCAGAGGCAAGTTGGTTATCTGCAATATATCTAATTAGCTCCTGCTTGACCATCTCTGTTCGCATTCCTGCCATTATAATTTCCAATATTTTTAAGATTAAAACTGTAAACTGTTTTTAGTTTATAGTTATATTATAACAAAGAAATTTAGAAAAGCAATAGCGAAAAGAAAAAAAAAGAAAAATTTTATCCACCCTCCAATACCACAAAGAGTGGTCACCCCAAAAACTACCATAGATCATCCTAACCAAGTTTGGACAACGTGATATAACCTATGCTACCATTGCAGGTAACAGGGTATTTGTTATTACCATTATCCTAAAAAACTCACTAGAAAAATAAAAATAGATTTTGAGCATGCATCCACGGCGTTAGCTACAACTCGCAATAGATATGGGTATTTTTATGCTCAGACCAAGCGGCGGAGGTATTAAATTTAGGAAGAGAATAAACTGTCTTGGTTTAAAATAATGGCAATTTGTAAACTTTCAATTTACTTTAGAAGCTTTTATTAAACTATCATTTATAGATTCAAGGAGCTCAGTCCTTACCGTATTCAATTCTTCATCAGAGATGTCTGAAGATGCTATACGGTTTTAACGAACAACTCCATGCTTTTTTACGCAACGGCAATGTAAGGCTAATTTTGAATATGTGCTTTACTCCCAGATTGACTTGTTTAAAAATGAGTGAATTCAATAAATGTAGTAAAAATAAGTTTTGTGGAATATTTTATATCTAATGAGAGTTATATTTTCTTTTCATTCGATGTTAAGCGTTCAATGTTGAATGTTCGACGTTCCGACGAAGTCGGCTTTTTTAACTGGTACGCCCGACGAGATTAACATTCGCTGCGCTCATTACCGACGTGCCGTCGGTTGCAGCCTCGCTGCGCTCGCAAAGTCGAACTCTGGTCGTTCTCATCACGTCGGGAAAGCTTTGTGGAATATTTTTAAGTGGTACGCCCGACGAGATTCGAACTCATGACCTTCTGCTCCGGAGGCATAAGGCTATATTTTGCTTTTTCATGGTATTTGATGAGTTTGAGCTTGTTTTTTCGTGCATAAAGTAGCATAGTTTAGTAGACGTTTGCGGAAAATAATAGTAAATGGCGAGTAGAAAGCAACAAAAAAGCAACAAAAAGGTGTGTAATGGAAAAAATAAAGTTGACCAACCGGTGGATTGAGAGCCTGGAATATGATAGTAAAATGAAATTTGCTGATGCCTCAGAACATTATCTGCAACTGTGGATCGGCAAACAAAGTAAAACATTCTACTATTGCCGAAAAATCAAAAAAAAACAATATCATAAGAAAATTGGTCGATGGCCAGAAATGACACTGGCAATGGCTAGAGAGGAGGCGGCAGAGATGTCAGGACGCGTGGCGGTGTCTGGACGGATAGATGGAGTTAGACAAAAAAATAAAAATTTGACTCTGGGTGAAGCTTTTCAATTTTTCCTCGCCAACCGCAAACCTAAAACAATTAATAATTTTAAATCAATGTGGAATAATCATTTGATCCAATTAAGCGAAAGTACAATTTGCGATATGAGTAGACAGGATGTAAGAGCTATTCATCGTGATTTAACTATTGCAGGGAAAAACACAACAGCCAATAGAGTCGTTAAGTTGATAGCAACAATAATTAACTGTGTGATCAATGAAGAAATGTATGAAGGCTTTAATCCGGCCAGTAGAATTAAACTCAACCGCGAAGAACCACGCAGTAGATATTTGCGGGGAAATGAAGTAAAACGCTTCTTGGCTGCCCTTGAAGAATTGAAAATCAAAAACCGTTATAGTATTCAGGTTGATGCAATTAAGATGTTATTGTTTACCGGGCAACGGAAAAGTAATGTGCTTGCTTGCGAATGGCATGAGATTGATTTTGCTAATAAAGAATGGACTATCCCGGCGACTAAAACAAAACAGAATAGAGTGATGCGAGTAGTCTTAGCCCCGCCAGTGATTGAGATACTGCAAAAGCGTAAAACAGGCGGCAGGTATGTGTTTCCGTCTAATTGCCGGCGATCTAAGAGCGGACATATTGGAGAGGTACGCAAAACATTCGATCGAGCTTGTGAAATTGCTGATATTAGAGATTTGAGGCTGCATGATCTGCGGCGGACATTTGGAAGCTGGCAGGCTAATGCTGGGGCATCGTTGCAGGTGATTGGTGATAGTCTCGGTCATGCTGATATTGCAACCACCGAACGGGTGTATGCACATCTGGGGATCGAGAAGATTCGAGACAGTGTCGAGAAAGTCGTTGAATTGATGATTAACGACTAAACATCAAAAAGTGGAGAGGATCCTCTCCACTTTTTTATTGATAAGGTCAAGAAAAAAATGCAAAGAAGTTACCAAAAAGATTTTTCGCTTCTGGCGTGTGATCTTCGGGGTTACGCTCCCAGCGATGCTTGACAGCGCGGAGCTCGCGATCTGTCAAGAGAATACCACCGCCATCGTCAGTGCTTAGGCGATTGTAGTATTCGGCTTCATTGCCGTGTCGATTTTTGTTTTTGATCCGTTCGATTTTCATGGTTCGGCTCCTTTTTAGGTTTTGGATATGATGTTGCAGGTAGATTGTTAATTGCAGTGTTTTTATCTGCTATAGATACGCCCATTGCAGAGATCACTAAATCTTGCCTCCACTGACTAATTACATAAGGCACATATTGCATATCGCCTTTTTTGATGCTCATATATAGGTGATCGACTTTTCCCCCTCCGATGTAGCCACTTGGGACGGGGCTTTCTTGCCCGGACATTTCAGCTTTTATTTTCATCACCCACCCACGGTCAGCAATGACTACTGTTTTGTCTTTTAAATCTTCAGTAATTGATTTGACTGGGGTTTCTGATGATTCTATCACTTTTTCGATTGAGCCGTCTTGGTTGTATACCGTTGTCGTTGTCGTTGATCGACAGCCAGTCAAAGATGTCAAAATTAAACAGATAACAACAATACTAGTGAGTGAGATGATTTTTTTCATAGTTCTTGACCTTTTAGTTTGCGGCGGATCGTTTCCGCCGATTGGGTTGAATAGGCACACGGCAATTAAGCTCGTGAGCCTGGACTTTGACATCGATCATATTTTCGATATCTTTGTGAGTTTTCATTCGCGAGGTTAATTCATCAAGTTTAGCTGGCACACCGCAAAGCGGCCTAAGATTCAGCTTGATAACGTAATGCATGATTGCGATAAGAATACCGATACTAATGATTACGGCAACGATAACAGCTGCGAGTTCACCTTTTGTCATTCCGGTAATGAGTTGTTCAGTTGTTTGTTGGTTAAGTTGCATTTTATCCCGTTATTGTTTTATTATCATAAAAGCTATCCTTTCCAGCAATAGCAAGAATTATTTTGTAAGCGTTTGCCTTGTCGCGTCGGTAGTCATCAAGGCAATCATAGTGATGATCACGAGTAATCATAAGTTCGATATTAGCTCTAAAACTATCATCAGCATTCGCTTTATGCTTTGCGGCCTGAAGATAATCCGCAAAAGTATTAGGAATGCAATATTCATTATCGTGAATATCACTGCAAGGCGTAATATCTAAGCCAAAGATACGATTGAGTAGATGACAGATAACCCATTGCGGCAAAATACTCATGAACCAGCCGGAAACGCCTACATAAGAGCCTACGCCATTGGTGTTTGCAATGAAACGTTCAGTTTGATGCATCAAAACAAAACGCACTTGATCGCTCATTGCTAGATTTTCATATCTTGCAAAGAACTTATCAGGGTTTGCTTTGTAGAGTTTTAGTAATTTTGTGGCGTAGGGGTTCATGGTTAGAGTTCTTTTATTGCTGCACCTTTCCATGGGTTCGGACGTGCTAAACCTGGAATTTCGTCGAGAGTAACCATTCGTTCGACTATTGCTTGGTAAACAATATCTTCGATTTTTGTTCCGGCTGGTAGATCGCTTGAAGTAACAAGGATATCAATATCTGGCTCACTCCAAGACAATATATGAACAGAACTTTTGCCCTCTGCGATTGCTTCGGCTGAAATATAGCCAACTTCGGTTAAGCTCGCCGTATTGTTCAATAAGTCGATGTCTAAATTTTGTCCAATCCATGCTACTGCGACAACTCCAGTCGATTCGTTTTCGATTTCTTTTTCTAAATATTTACTCATGATGACTTTCCTTATGTTAAGTTGGCGACTTCGCCAGTTTTTATTGTTCCGTCAGAATATTTAACTTTCACCATTAATTTATTCGTCGATTCGTCAATATAATAATTAATTGATTGGTTCCATAATTTTGCATCTGGAGCAGGTGTCGAGGACGCTGGTGTAACGGCATAATTTAGATCAAGATTTCCATGGATTGTCCATTTGTCATTTTTACCGATAAAAACATCTCTAACCACCATTGTCCCAACGTAACCATTACAACAATCTTTTCCAATTAAGATCACACCGCTTTGAGTTGTTACTCTTCCTCTACCAGCATCTTTTCCAATTAAGACACAATCCGCTGCTGTCGTCAAGACGTCACTTGAGCTAGTATAATAACCAATGACGACATTGCCTTGACCAGTAACTCTTCCACCAGCATTAGTTCCAATCAAAACACAATTTTCTCCAGTGCTATTATAACCAGTATAAGGTCAGATAGACACTGTATTTTTATTCGATTTAGCTGATTTGCCCATTGCAACACCGTATTGGCCGGTTGATGAAACACCATCGCCAATTGCAATTCCATATTGAGAATCGCAAGCTACATAACTACCAATTGCGATACCCCAGCCTCTAGCTGCTGAATTATATCCGATAGAAATGTTTTTTGTTGAAAATGCTGTCGCTCCATGTCCTATAACTGTGTTATCAGATGCCGCCGACGAAATTATTTTAGCATCGCGCCCGATACAGATGCAATTAGAATTGGCAGAATCGTTGGCTGTTACATTTGTACCAATCGAAATACATGAACTTCCATTCGCCATTGAATTGTAACCCATAGATATTGATTTATCACCTGCATTTGGAGTTCCAGTAAGGGCCCAACTCATTATTATCGAGTTTGTTGCTGGTGAAGCATAATGAATATAGTCTTGGTCGGGATTTAAAGTATATCCGCCTAAATATTCCAAAAGAACAGGCACTTTTGGAATATATTTTTTCCCCCAAGTAATTCCATCGGACACGAAATCGATATTCCCGCCATTTGGCTTGATTGTTCCGGCTGTTAATAATTCTGAACCAATCGTTCCCATTTCCATATTCATATTAAAGGTATCGGTTGGATTAGCTCCGCCAATAAAGGCTTCCATGCCACTACCGACATTAGCAAGGTCACTCACTAATACCCAATGATTATTACTGCTATCCCAAGCCATGAATTTATTATGAGAATTTTTAAAAACATCGTCGCCATTTAAAGGACTGTCACTTGAAGAGAATAAATAAGCTTCGAGGAAATCAGTATTAGCTGGCGGACCGTTGTCGCCATTTGGATCAGCATCATAAAGATCATAGCCGTTTAGAGTAGGGTCTGAAATAATAAAATTAAACTCAGACCCTGAATTTGTTATTGCGATATAACCATCTGCAAATGGTGGCGGCAATGTTATTGTCCTTTCGGCAGTGCCGCCGTTGAGAATCTGGATATTTGCATCGCCCTCGACAAGAGTTTTGTCTGCTGTTAAATCTTCAACGTTGGTCGTTAAGCCGCCACCGCCTGAACTTTCGTCACCCTGTTCAGTAACTATTCTACCCAAAAGTGGATCATATTTTGCCATGGTATTTTCCCCTATTTTATTCAGCGTAAAGAGGCCGATACGTTGCGGTTGCGCGATCATCCCACGGTGATGAAGTTATTTCGCGAGTTATGATACTGCCGGCAATGGTTGTCCGGCGGATCATGACAGCTCCGTCGCCTGGCGCCCATGACTCGTAGATTACACTATCGTCAGTTGTATCAGTGCGATATGCTGCAAATGAAAGATAGAGGTGTGGTCTTGTGATATCCATTTTATTGTTCCTTTATGTTATTGAATTGAATTGAAACCAATCATTGCCGTCACTGATAAAAAGAATTGATTGACCTTTATCTAATTCAATCATTGACATTTGAGTAGCAATTAATGTTCCACTATAAGAGTTACGAGCATAATAGGCACCAAATTTGACATACCCGCCCTCTTGGTAGGCAAAATTAGTTGACGGGTCATTGATTGAATTAACTAATGCCCAATATTGATTAGGCCAAGCGTTAGTGGCGGGATCATAATAGCGTAAAACCTTATTATTGCTATTAGCATAGACCTTTTGGCCATCAAGTAATCCGGCCGCTTCCACAACTGGGTAATCGCCCAAAAACAGTTCATCAACCTCGTTTGGATCGTCAGGCTTACGTTCAAACCTTACACCTTCAACAAATGGTTGATTGGGTTGACAAATTTGTATTTTTTTAGGCGATTGTTCATTGCAGCAAATATTAAACATCCCCCCGGCAAATGGTGGTGGCAAGATAACCTTATTCATCTCCTCCCAGGTTGATAAAACTTGATACATAGCGTCACTGCTAGTTAATATTTTTTCACTCTCGATGAGTTCAAAATTAACTGGTTGAAAACGTCGCACGCCAATTGCACCAACGTCATCAAAAGCAAGGAATTTCCCTGCACGTTCACTGGCGGCGGGCAGAATCATGTTATTTTGTTCGAGCAAAGGCAAAGTGATACCCCGCCCGACTGATGCAGCGACCTGCTGACAAATAATAATAGCGCGATCAAGAGCAGCTTCGATGCTCTCGGCGGGCAACCGGCCAAATTCCTGAAGGTCCGTTTCCTGAATAATTTCGCATTCCCGAACAATTGTGACAACAGCGCCATCTGCTGGAATATCTGAACAGAGAATATACCCCCCAGCGTTCCAACCGCCGCTTGCTGGGATTACAGTGTAATCTCCGCCTTGATTTTTTTCTGTTTCGTCAAAATAGACGACTATATCAGCTTCGCCAAAAATCCGAAAAGGGAAACTAAATTGAGCTAGCGTTCCATTGGCCGTGTACTGTATTCGATTTTGAGTTGATGCAACTGTCATATTCTTATTCCTTGTTTATAATTGTAATATAGCGTTTTACCATGTTGACTTTTTCCGTGACTTTTCTTTTCCACCTAAAAGACCGAAACGTTTAGCTTCGCGGCGTAAAATAAAATAGCCAGCGCTGAATGGATTAGTTGATGAAGTCCCAACTATCAGCTGATCTGCGGCTTTGAGCACATCGTCACTATCAAAGCCATCAGTGAACAGTTTGCTTAGATTCCCTACACCATGATTCAGCATTACCACATCTGACCAGATAGGGGTGAAGTTACTACCATAACGAGCTTTTTGATTTACCGTTGCAGTGATAATATTATCAGCAAGTTTACCCGCAATAAATAGTCCATTTAGTGGACCAAGCGTGATTGCTCGTAGATAATCTTTTTCGTCCCACTCCTCAAAATCCAACCCATTACGCATAATATCAGCCGCCGCCTGAAAAAGCACCGGCAACACAAACTGAGTAATCATAAACCGTTTTGTAAAGGCTTTTTTTGCCCCTTTTTTACCCGCAACAGCATCCAAAAAAGTTTCCATTGTATAGCGATAATACTGCATCGGCGAGGTGATAAACATCGTCGCCAGGCGCATAATTGATCCACCAGACTGATAGGCTCCGAGATCTTTTATTCCCCCCGCCTGCTGGGTGCGTTCACTCACCATCTCAAATTCTCGAATTGCTGCCAAGTTGGCCTCCTCGCTATTCATGCCATCAGTCACCATTTTATTATAATGATGCTTGTAGACAGCATACCCGCCGACAATCACCGGCAAAATATCGCCAACTTTACCAAAGAGCATCCCCGCCTCAATCGCTTTTGAGACATTCCCCCGGGAGTTCCCGAGGTCACGAAAGACCCGAGCCACGTCACGATCAAACCCCTCTGCCCAGCGATTGCCGAGCATCTCGCTATTATCCAGCAAAAACTTTGCATTATCAATAGGATTTTTCCAAAACTCAGCTTCATGTTTGACAAAAGACTTCAGCGGTATTGCCATGCCAAAGGCAGGCAGTGAAGTCAACTGCTTAACAAAGACCGCGGGATTAAATGCCAGCCGTGAGACAGTAAACCCCTTGCGCACGGCATCGACGAATGGGATACTTGTTGCCTTGCGATTACCACCGTCAGCGAGATGGGTTATTTTTTCAATCAACAACGCATAAGCCTTCTGGCCATGCTGCTGAATGATCGCATTGCGAACATCGTCACCACCGATAATTCCACGGAGCTGCTTAATCACCCCAGCCCAGTTCTTAAAATGCTCCATTTGAGTAGAATGATTACTAAACTGATCAAGAGCTCCGACTTGGTTCAACCGCCGATTATGCTGCTTTCTGCTAATCAAGGCACCTGGGTGAACTTCACCCATGCCCGGGACACTATCCAGCATATCATTGTCTTTCATACTCGTAACATCAAACGAAGCCGGTGCGTAGTTGCTATTTTGTGGTAGATTAACATGAAAGTGTTTTTTGAATACTTCATTGATCGCCGCGTATTCGTCGCGATAATGTTCCTGGAGGAAACGAGCAATCTCCATGCCCTCTTTACCGATAAACGTCTCAATCTGTTTGATTGAATCTTCGCTCCAAGCCGAACGGGGCGCATTAGGCGACCCGCTGGAGAGCATTGTCTGTCTAATATCAGGTTGCTGCCACATTAGGTAATAGTTGATCGCCTCATCTTTAGTCATCGCATGTTCGACTGGTCTACCAGGATCATCTACCTTGCTAATTTTGACAACTCGTTTATTGTCAATTTCGGCATTATCGATCAAACGAGTCAGTTCTTCTTCAGCGCGCTCCGCGTGAAAGTTTGACGGTGTCAAACCGCTATCATGATTGACATTCATCTGAGCATTGGCTTTTTGCAACGAGGCATCGCGCAATTTTCTTGCTTCAAGTAGCGTTAACGACTGTTCGCTCATTTTTCGGCCCTGGTGCAACATCACACCACTCTTTTCATGCAGCACCTTCAGTTTCTCGATCTGCTTGAGCAATGTTTGACCTTTCAGTCCAAAAATCCTACCAAGTTCATCGTGCAATTTTTTGAGATTTGCCCGATGGGCAGCATGTTCTTTGTGGGTTGCATCATGCACCCATGCAGCCATCTGCGAGCTCATCGCTCCGCCAAGTGTTTCAGCCGATAGATTTGCCCGGGTCAGGTTATTCAGCAGCAATTCAAATGACAAATGATTGCGGTGAAAATTACTCAAACCAGTAATAAAACTATTTTGATGAAGCTCTTTTTTCAACCGTGCTGCCACTTCATTGTCCAAACCAGCCATACCAGTGATTTCATTAATAAAGTTAATTCGGTTCAAATCCCGTTCAGCCCTTTCGGCCAGCATCTGGGCTTGGTAGAGCGTACGACCGTCATTGATCAAGGCTGACATATTATCAACCGCCTCGGTCAATTGTTCCAATGATTTGCTTTTGAGGTCTCCGAACATTTCAACATCGGCCAACTCGGCAATCACCTGATCTTGCTCCATCGCATCAAGTTTAGGATCATCCAACTGCGCAATCAAATATTCACGTTGCGCAAAGTGTTCAGATTTTGGCCGTGCCACCACCCGGCGAATATCCGCCAGTTTGGTTGATATCTCCGCCTCCAGTCTACCAGTTTCAATCCCTTTGTGAGTTTTCTTTACTTCACTCTTTTTCAGCATGGTAGTTATCTGTTCGCGTAATCCATCAGATTTTGACCGTTCAACCGAATTGGTAATAATATCAAAAGTCTGTCTAACTAACCGCTCACGCTTACTCAAAACAGTAGGATCCTTATGCAATTTGTAGCGTATTTCACCTTTATGCTTACCAGTGGCTATCAGTTCTGGCTTACCATCTTTATCCAAATACATCTCCCAGGCGGGTTCTCCACTACGATCCACCAGCTGATTACCGGCTTGATCTAATACTGGAATTTTCCGCCACGGGTTAGATCGATCACTCGCGCCTGGCATATTACCAAGACGGGTTAAGATTTTATTAATCTCGCTTTTGCGTACATCATCCGGGAGGTGCTTTTTTGCAAACTCTGCAATCAAGGCAATATTGTCATCGAGAGAAACACGCTGATTGATGAGGTCACGGGTTAATTTACTATAGGCAAGATCAAGTGATTTAAGCCGTTTCTTGAGTGCTTTCTTTTCGGACCCCTTTTGTTCATAACGGTCAATTTCGTCAATCGCCCGGAGTACATCAGCCGATGTCAGTTGATCCTTTTCGAGATATTTAATCAGCAAATGAGCCTCATCTTTGGGCAGAAACTTCTTAGCATAAGTTGCCAGTACCTGACGCGTTGTGGCCAACTTCTTTTTATCCAAAAAACTCTGCCCGCTATTCGGCTTAATCAACTGAACCTCAAGCAGCAGTTTAAATAGATCATTGATGTCGGCTCTTGAACCGTCTGGGAGTGACAACGCTGCGATCTTAGCCAAGGTCAGTGAATTTTTATCCTTGCTATTCACCTGATCAAATATATAATCTTCGAGCCAAGCCGCCATCTCTGGGTATTCGCGCAACAACTGCCGCGTTGGCACCTTCTTGCCGGCAA
The DNA here is from genome assembly GCA_034780735.1 of Hyalogyrina grasslei. NCBI lineage: Eukaryota > Metazoa > Mollusca > Gastropoda > Hyalogyrinidae > Hyalogyrina > Hyalogyrina grasslei. The sequence goes on from JAUZSW010319973.1 coordinate 16,438, forward strand.
TAATATCGGCAGTAGTCTCCTTAATGTCCTCGGCACGCCATTTTAACTTCTCAGCAGCTTCGCGTTGTTTCACCGCCTTGCTACCATAAATCTCCTCATAGGCTCGATTAATTGAACTTTTAGTCAAGCCGTTGAGTTGGTCAAAGAGCTCTTGGTCATCAATCTTCATTGCCTGGGCAACCACATCGATCGGAGCGCCATTCTTTTTCAGATAACTACCACCAGTCTCGATACCGGCAAAACGTTCACCAACCGCGACACCTTCAGGGAAGTTATTTTCAACAAACCACGCCGCAGGAAATTGCCCCTGCTTGAATTCATCTTTTTGCTGTTGTTTAGTTTTTGCCTTGTCGGCTTTGATGATGGCTCGGGCTTGACGGAGTGCTTGGGTAGCAATAGTCTTAGTGATTTTACCGTCCAGTGCAGTAACTACTGCATTGGCGGTCTTAATTGAACCAGCTCGCACGCGGGGCAGAATTGCCGTAGTTGCCAGTTCGATGTCAGCGTCAGACGCTGGTGCGATGGAGAAACGGACTAAGCCAGTTTGGCCTCCGACAGACCCCGTTTGCGGGCGATTGCGTTGAGTTCTTCCAGTGCGTCGCGTAAGTCCTTGCGAATCAATGAGGGCTCTAAGCGTTTCTTCTGTGGGGGTTTTGTATCGACTGAGGTTGCCATAAATTAAAATTCCTTCCGCTTCGGTTGCATGTTCAAGTAAATCAATTAAATTACTATCTGTTAAATTAACCTTTTTTATAATTTTGTCAAGTGTTTCAGCTGTTAATCTGATACCTTTGCCCCTTTTTCCAAATCCCAGAGAAGTAACAAATACATTTTCGGGGTCATTGATAAATTCAACCAGCGGTATAGTAGTGCTCCCACTGGTATACATATCATCAGCAATAATAAACTGAGCATTTTTAGGTAAATCACCACTATATTCATGTTCCGTGTTTAGTCGCTGCTGTTCTCCGGTCTGCGATAGCGGTGAATTGCTTACTTTTACAATATTGCTCAAGACTGTACCATCAAGTGTTATCGCTAAATCTTTAGCATAAGCAATAGGCAAACGGTTTAAGTGTGATCCTCCCTCGTAGTTGGTAACAGGGATAATATAAAGCGGCTTATTGGGATCAAGCATTGCTTTGAGTTCCATGATTTTTTCATGCTTAACTGCATCAAGGACAATATCAAATGCCGCTTCACTATCACCCTCTTTTTTAGCTGCTCTATATTTTTTATGATGCGTCAGCCATGACCCACTGCTCTGAGTTATAACTTCATTTAAGTTATCCGGCAGCTCCGATGGCTTAATCTTACGTTGAGCCAGACTAAACGCCACATCATCCCGGGACTGAACCTCATGTTTCCCACTATTCATATACCGACCGGCACCCGCCAACAACAGATCAAGCTCATTATCACTTATCCGCAATTTTGGTAACAACTTCCTGATCGCCACCCGCACCGCTCCGCGCAATTTTTTAAACCACGTCGGTTTTTTCAGCGTTTCTGCCTGAATCGCAATATATTCATCCACCGCTTCCAGCTTCCCCGCTTCACTACCAGTATCAATCTCATATTTATGCTTACCCAGTAGTGCCTTGATCTCAGGTGCTCGCTCATCCCAGAGCTTCAACATAAACGGCTTGACCTCAGGCAATACTCCAGCCACGCCGATATGACCAACCCCTTCATGCAGGATCACCTTCTCTACTTCATGCGCCGGGATATTCCCCAGCACCAACCACGGTTTGCCGTTCTGATCCACGGCACCGCGCACCCGATAACCGAGTGGATCCATTTTTGCCTTCACATCCGCCGGCAGTTCGCTTTGATCTTCGACCACACCAAACATATCCAACCAGCCAAAACGCTCGCGGGCTGATTCAAATGCCGCACTACTTGCGGCCACATCAACCACCGGATTAGCTTTGCGTCTCAACATGCGTTGCGCCATCATGGCATTACTATCTTCCGGTGTCATACCAAGCAGTTCAAACTGTTTAATCAGCATATTATCGACCAGCAATTCTTCAGCGGTGGAGTTCTCCATATAATCAAGCTGTTGGCGATCAGCATCAGTCATCTCCATCCCTTTGGCTTCTATCTTTTTGATTTCTACCTTGCGAGTGGTCTCTATCTGATAGAGTGCTTTATCAGATTCACTGTATTTACTACCCCCTTTTATGGCGGTAACACCGTCAAAGAAAAGGCTGACAATACCTGCATCAGCAACACCGTACAGTAGATCATTGCCACCTTGGCCAGTGGCACGGTCAATGGCGTTTTCAGTCAACTGTGAATCCATTTCCCCTGCCGCCCCCATTAGTGCCGTCATAGCAGCAAATTTCATTCCTTTGATAAAATGGTCTGTTTTGGGGATGCCCTTCATGGCTTTCATCAGATATGGCATTTCAAAAACTTTCTCGGTCCAGTATTCAATATAACCAGTCGCGATGGCATTATAGGTCTTGGCTGCACCTTCACCCTTGTATGGATCAAGCTGAAGTAGTTTTGATCCGGCAGAACTTACCCCAATGGTAGCTAATCCCACCTGAGGAGCTCCAAAGAAAGCAGCAATAAAAGAGACAGCATACTGAGGAATATTTTCAGCAACCGCCAGATAGGTCTGATAACCGGCCTTTTTATATTCACCTTTACCGATTGCCCCAGCGATAGTATCATGAGTTTCTGGTCTTGGTAGTTCAGTTTCAATATACTCTTTGAAGAATTTACCGGACTGATAGATGGTATAAGCCATATTCAAATCAGACTTGGACAGTTCACTTTCGTGGTATTCCGGCATATCACCCCAAAATAGGTTATTGACCAAACGCATATTGTTATAGGCCGCCGCCACTGCTAGGTTTGGACTGGCCGCCAGACCTGACACAATAGTGCTAGTTCCACGCGTCACTCCTCGCAGCCCATCGCCCAACATGCTTTTGCTGTGTTTAGGATCGAGAACAAAGTCAAACCAGTTATTAGCATCAGTAATAGACGAGACAACATCACCGATAGTTCTACCAACTGCCGCCTGGCGTTTATTATAAACATTAGCTACACGCAATGCTTTAGCTTCCGGGGAATTATCAGCGTCATCATCACCAGCCATGGTTCGCTCATAGAATTCATTGCCGACAATCTTTTTCTCAATGCCGTGTTGATCCTGCAAGCGTGACCATGCTTCACTAACTCCGATATCCTTTTCCCCAAAGTATGTTTGAGTAACTACCTGAAAATTATCATTGATATATTGTGGATCATGATTTAGTTTATCCGCGAACCATAGTGACATCAGAGCTTTTTTAGGTGCGTCAATGCTATTATTTGCGGTGATCTGCTGCCGTTTAGATGGGGTAAACGGCATTAGTGGGTCATCATTTTCAAGTGCCAACAAAAATTGCTGTTGATCAACCAACCGGCGCGGAGCTTTGTACTCTACTCCACCAGCCGCTATTGCCTCCTCATAACTTGGTATTGTATTCCCGATAGTGCTCATATTCCCGGTTGGAGTTACATCGCTCACTACACCACCGGCCGCTATTGCTTCCTCATAACTTGGTATTTTTTCCATTAGATCACCTCTGTGCCTTTACCGGTTACCGGATCATATCGAAATGTCCGACCACCGGGAAATGTTACAAATCTATATCCGGTATCGCTAGGCAATGCGGTTTTATTCTCCGCCTTTGTCTCTGGTTTTCTACTATCGAGTGGGCGCTAATGATATTTATATTTATTATCAAAGTCTTTCAACAGTTCATATCCGGCAAATTCTGTTTTTAGTTCATCCGCATATTTATTGATTTCTGCTGCGGTGCGACCTGGAGCTTTAGCATAGGAGAGAAGGCGATTTTCAACCACGGCACGAAACATTTCAGTCTGAATTGGTTTCTCTTTTTCTCCAACCCATGGCACCCAACTAAAAAACCTATGACCATCCTGCACATTGATTGTATCTTTAATACTATTCCAGCGACTTTTAGCCAGGACAATATTACCGTCAACCTCAAAACTTTTATTTTGCTGTTTGGGATCACTAACCGCTTTATGTTTGGTTTGAAGTTGTTTAATCAGTGAATTGCGATTTTTTAGACTGATCGGCAATGACATGATCTCATCCTGGGTATCAGCAAACTGCTGTTGACGCTGATCGGACGTGACATCCCATTCATAGAGAAGTATTTTATTTTCCATCTGGGCCCTGAGCCCCTCGCTCTTGGCTTGTGAATAGGCTTTTTTGGCTTTAATCTGCCGATTTGTCTGGCGAATAGTATTATTCCTAAATTGATTGCGTTGATTATTGTAAGTCGCCAAGCTCATCCCCGGGTGCGACTGATAATAATCGGTCAACTCAATTTCATTGCTAATCTTACCGTCAACCATTGATTTCAGAAACTCATTATTAACTTCCACCCGTTTATTATGGATCAACCGTGACACCTCTTTGGCCACCATATTGCGACCCCGATCATCCAGCTCCTTATATTCTTTATATTTACCATTTTTATCGACGTCAGACAGCAGCTCTTGAGTTGCCTTCAAGTCCAAATACCCCAACCCTCTAACCGCAGTCAAATGTTTATTCGTCACCGCCTTGCTCAACATCTCCGGCACTTTCGTCTCACTCATATAGTCATCATCTACCAGCTTTTGAGCCCACGACTTAGTTAATTCCACATCCCCGGACTTAATCGCCCCGTTCATATTGGTGGTCAACGTCGCCTGGTATTCACTTTCGATCATTTTTGCTCGGCCAAATTTTTGCCGGGTCGCAAATGATTTCTGGGCAAAATCACTCATCACATTCAGCTGTTCGCGTCCACGATCGCTCATTCCCTCGATTTCACCAGCAAACGTCTGAAATTCTGTTAACTGCTCACGCATGTAGAGCGCTGCCTTTTCCGGATCCTTATGTGGCGTGAAATTCGCCATCTGCGTCCGGAAAAACATCTGTGCCTGATTAAGCCCATTCTGGTCTGCCTTATCCGCTATCTCACGATCGATCTTGAACATTGTGTTTGAGATACTAGCCACAGCACCAAGTCCGTCAGCAATGCCTCCGGCAATAATAGCTCCACGCATATCAGGCGTATTGAATGCCGCATTATTGACATTAACCGTGTGAAAATTACCAGAATAGGAGTTTCTTCCCGCTAACTGATTTATATGTTGCTGTTTGCTCACCTAACTTTACCCCCTGATAACAATGATTTACCTGCTGATGACCCGGCAATTGCTGCAGCACCTTTAACGCCAGATGAAATACCACCGACAATTCCATTAGTCATGGCATTGCCAGCCATATTATCATAACTCTTAGCTTTACTCTCAAAACCAACTGCTGATGACTCATGATTATAACTATCCATGCTGCCATTATAACGGATTAATTCTGCTCGATCATGCGTTTGACGCAATAATTCTAAATGATTCATTTCAATATTTTCAGCAGCTTCGATTTGCAATGCGAGCGGAGTACCAGACATCGCAAAACCCCCAGCCCCTTCACGCGCTCTATTTCGTGCCTTAGTCCGTTCCATACGTTTGCGCTCTAATTCTGCTTGATTCTTACCTTCCTGTTCTTCAGCTATCGCCTTATTTTCAGCAACCTGTTGAGCACGTTCAGCATTACGCCGCTCAAGCTCTGCTTGACTATCAGCAACTTTTTTATTATACTTTGCCATAGAAGCCTGCTGAACTCCACCAACAATACCCATTGTCACACTTGCCACCACAGCCAAAGCACTGACTACCAATGAGGTGATAACGTAAGCAAATGGTGGATTAATTATCATATTATGTATATTAAACATATTATCACTCACCTCCCATCATATAATGTGTCATATTTTCATCAGTTTTCACGAATCCCGACTTGATCATCATCCGCCCCAATGCTGGAGCTTCAGCCGAGACCGCAGTATGCAGGGCACAGATGCCCTCTGTTTTGGCAATATAAACTAAACATTCAATTACTTTTTTAATTGTCTTATATGACTCCTTGGCACTATTATCAGGATTTGTCACCGTCCATTCGATCATCCCCCCTGGGCAATCCTTAAACAGGTAGAGCCATGATGCCGCATAGAGTTTACCACTATCAACATCATAAACCACCGCCCCGGTTGGCGGCAACAACTGCCTGACCACCGGTTCCCAGCCATGTGCCTTCCACCACTCACATATCGCCACATAATCATTTTCCGTAAAAAATCGACATTCTAATTTCACTATCTTGCCTCCTTAAACTCTATTGTTGACATTACCGCCAGCACCGTCATCGGTAACGGTTCACTATGGATCAATATCGGTGCCACCTCTGTCGAAAAATTATGCGACACTGATAGATTTATTAACCCCGTATAAAGTGGCAATGCCTGATCCATAACCGTATTGCCACGCACATAAATAAATGGTTTACTATTTGCCTCATCCGCCCCAGCCTGGCCACCGCCTGACTCGTACAGTTTATAGGTCAAGGCTGACAAATGTTTTTTACCGCCAAAACTTACCCCACGTTCGCTCTGCACCTCCAACGGCATCGTCTGCAACTTCGAACTATACCCCAAACCCACATGAACCACCGCAGCCGCATAATCAAGCTCAAGTTCTCCACCACTAACCACTCTAGGTGGATGCACCGCACCGTCAGCCAACACCTGAACCAACTCACCTTCCAAATGCTCCAAACCGCTTACCGTCGTCACCGCTGATCCATTATAACTCAAACCGCAATCAACAAAAAAACTATCCACCTGCGTCGCGAAGCTTCGCCGATCCGCAAACTGTTCAACATATTGCTTAGTCTCCCCGCCTAGCGTCCGCTCTACCACCACCCATAGTTCATCATTGCCCGTCTCACTTATCACCTCGGCTGATTTATATTTCCCCGCTGTTTTATGCCGATGCCACGCCGTTACATTTTGGCTACGTTCATAAGTAAAACCACAAAGTTCACCATTATTATGCACACACCACAAGATCGATGCCGGTATCTGCTGATAAGCCAACTCTTTAACCCCACCTTTCAACACATGCTCAGCCAATATATTCATATTTGGCGCACTATACCCATCCTTCTCAAAACTATAACTCAACTCTCGAATTGCCTCGCCATGTCGCTGCGCAAACAACACCACATCATTGATCCGTACCGCATCCACATCAGCCGAACCGCTCAACGACTCCAAACTAAACGTCCGGTTATCTGCCGTCAACGGCTCATCTTTATCCAAAGGCTTAAACAATCCCTCGGCAATACTCGTCCCAATAATGATGTCACTCTTATTCTTCAGCCATTTTATTGGATTAATTTCACCTGTGTTGATTGTGAATATCATCGCCTTATCGGCCAACGTCCCCTCCAAAAAATCCTCATAATCACCCGTAGCCGACAACCACAATGTCTGCGGCTGCTCGCGCGTCGCACCAAAAACCATCCGATCCTGATAAATCGTCCCGCAACTCGGATACCCTTGATGAGCACTCCACGCACCAAACGCCCAATTACTACTCGCTGTCATACTACCTAGCTTAGTCAATACCGTCCCAGTCGCCGTCAATCCATTCCCCACACTATCCAATCTCACCACGCCATTAACCATCCCCTCACTTGCATCAAGTGAAGCTTTACAAGTCAACTGCAAACTATCGGGATTTGTCCAGTCAGCCATCCGCAGCCGATACATCACCCCATCTTCATTCTCATAACCACTATCTTCTATATTACGATCTTGGCTTGACGCCCATAAACGATAACTTTCCCACGTATCTCCATCATCAAAACTTCGATCCAAGTGCAAAGTCCCACGCCAACTCCCGCCAGTAGAAATACTCCACCCTCCTTTGATATACATCGCCTCGGTACAACCATCAATCACCAAATCGTCACGACTATAGACAGGACTACTATCATCTGCCATTCGGATATATATTCTATCTTCACCTATCCCATCATTATCACCATAGCCACATTCACCAGGCGCCAATGACCCTATTATCCCTTTAGGATAGACCACTCCAGCATAGACCAATTCACCAATATCCGTCCAGGTCTGACGCATATAATATTCCGCCGTCCCACTCCCCGACGAATAATAAGTTGAACTCTTTGCGTAGCCGATAAACTCCTCATATACCCGCCCATCCTCACGCGGATGATTCAGCTGAAACAAACCTCCAACCATCGCCGGCAAAAATATTTCACTCGATGCGGTTAAATTAACCACCCCAGTCTTAGCATCTGCTATCACTGTTTTAGTTGGATCGCTATTCTCGTCCAAAAATGGCCCCGACAAACTCTCAAACTCCACCAATTCCCAATCTGCATGACCATGACGCAATAATTTATGCACTGGATGATTTCCATGCATTATATAAAGAATGTCGGCACTCTGCTGCAACCGCAGCCCAAACAATTCATCTTCCTCATAAGGCGTCGCTATCTCATATATTCCACCGCCATTATCCACTATCTGCCCACCATTCATATAAAATCGAATATAATTAACCCCAAATTCCAAAATATATGTCTGCTCAACGTTAAAACTAAAAGACAACAAACGCGTCACTTTATCATGATATTTACACGCCGCAATAAATCTACTACCGGCGCGATTCTCCACCCCACCCCAAGGCATTACCGTAAAATTCTCCAACAACTGACAACCACCTGAATATTTCTCAAAATCCTGCCGGGCAGTCATATAAGGCGTCAACTCACCACTGTTAAAACTATTCACTACATAATGCATAATTCACCCCTTTATAAGCTTGCTGGATAACGATTATAATCCAACCAACCATTACTTGACACCGCCTCGCGTTCGTCCATCACATCCGCCACCTTCGCCTGAGGCAATGCCAGCTGATGCAATTCTTGAATCATCTGCGTCGGCATCTCAACATTGCCGGTCAATGGCGTCATTATCTTACTAGCCAACAACAACACCAAACAATAGACAAATCCCGGATCAAGCTCACTCACTTCAACTTCACCCACATATCTAATCGCACAACTATCTTTATTACTCAATAACCGACCATGTTCTATCACATAACGTCCCTTATCCTTCACCTCGATCATCCGGATAAAATCAGGCGGCAACTGATATTGATAGTCCCACCCAAACGCTGGCACATCTAACAAACGCCCCAACTCAATTCGTTTGGTCGCACAACTCCACTGATGCATTCTCAACAACTCGCGAAATGACAGCTCAAACTGTTCATTGCACAATTCCGCTTCAGTTGAATTATCATTCGGTGATACTATCTTATTTACTCCGCAGCGTTGCAATGCGCTATTATATATTTGGATTTTTGATAAACTCATAGGTTTTCCCGCCCTAAAAAAAATGGCATACCTGCCTGGAGATGACAGGCAGGTACACCAAGGTGTGTGTGATTAATATTGTAAATAGGCAATTCCAAAATCAATAGTACCACCTTCCGTTACCGCGCCAGTCAATGTCGCATAAATAACCGTATCAGCCGCAAGTGGTTGACCTAGTGGAGAACTCAACCCATCAAGTCCTGACTTATTTTCATCAACCCCTTGACCATCCACTTGCCCATCAATAGTCATATTAGAACCACCAGCCCCAGTGCCATAGAAAGAACTTAGCGGCCAATAGATAATTGATCCTTTTTTCAAAGTAACAATTGCAATTTTATCACCATCGACTTCAGTACCTTTACCAATATAAGTGGCAGTTGCGATTCGTACTTTTGCCCCAACCTTTTTTGCATCCAACAACGCCGGTGCTACACCAGTCGCTCTCATTGCATTTGAATTATGAATACTCATAACATTTTTCCTTTATTTTATCTATTTTACCCACCGAGCTCACCCCGGTCGAGTCTATCCACCCCCTCCGAGCTTGCCTCGGTTGAGTTCAGTCGTACTAGCTTTTCACCCCCTCCGAGCTTGCCTCGGTTGAGTGCAGTTCATTTCAAAACCACGCCCACTCCAGAGCGGAGCAAGCGCAGCGTCGCAGAGC
>JAUZSW010321083.1:0-76858 GCA_034780735.1 Hyalogyrina grasslei
CAGTGGCTAGAGACCAGTTGTTTTTAAAGTATTTGGGAGTGATTAATTAATAGTGTACGCTTTATCCGACTTTTAGGTTACTAAATGATGCATTTAATTTCAACATAATAATTTTCTCCTATGAGGCAATGCCTCTTATTTTCAATTAAACAAAACAGGCCGTACTCCAATTAAGGAATACGACCTGAGTTAAGTAGCTTGGATGTTCATCTGAATATGACAAAATATTTCAGTTAACCTTGGTGATGCAAAGAATATACTCTCAAGGTTGAGCTATAATTGCTTTTTGCGTTGGGACAACGCAAGCTACTGGTCAGTCTGAATATTAATATCAGACGAACAACTGCGAAGCAGTATAAACCAAGCGGACGAATGTTCGTGTTAAAAGCCTGAAACTTTCTTTAGTTTACCGAGCAGTTCACGGGTATCTTTAAAATCCCGTTCTTTTGCTTTGAGGTGCTTCTGAACCGCTCTGGCTTTAGATTGCAAAGCCGTTGCCATATCAAGCGTGGCACGAGCTCCCTGTTTCATCGTTGCGATAGAATTGAATAGCTCATCGAACGGATCAACTGGTGCAGTTGCCGGTATTACTTTAAAACCACCGGTGTTACTGGTTGTGGTGGCTTTACTGTCGGGTGTTGTAGGTACATTATTTTGTTCCATTTTACTTACTCCTTCTGTTTGGGGGTTAGGTTGTTTGGTTTGAGGTTCAGTTAAAGCTGGTGCAGGATTTAAGGTTGGTTCCTGTTTTAATAGAGCTCTAACGTCATCAAGTGATTTAGCATGACGTAATGTCATAAAGACCATTATGTCCGAACTATCATTTACTGCAATAACCGGACTGATCGAATCATTGAATTTAAGTTTATTAAATCCAAGTTTGAATGCATCCAGCAAAACATTACGGTCTACGGCAAAGATACTGTTCACAGCCTCACCGGTATATTTTGCGTTGGTATCCTGAATGGTTGCCAAGTCGTCAGAGAGCAGACTAACTCGATCAGCTTCAGAATAGACATAGACAGCTTCTGTATCAACATGACATTCAAAGAGTGGCAATGCTGTTTGTAATACCTTGATGTCAGCATCACTGAACTCAATCATATTTGCTGTATCTTTAGGGATCACCTGTTTGTAGTTCGGGTAATTTCCTTCAAGACACTTTAACTCATATTCCCAACTATCTGTAACCATTTGGCATACTTGAGTAGTACCACGTTGAGTAATACGAATAGAACCATCTGCGGCGCTGTTTTTTAACAATAGAAACTTGGTCAGCGGAATAACAACTCGGCCTTTCACGCCAGTGGTACAGCCAAATCTGAGCAACTGTTTGCCGTTAGTCGTCACCACTGTATTAGGTTCCAGCAATACGCCTTTCAATAGCTTACGGTCGTCATCGTCTCCGGCAGCAGTCTTTGCGGACAGTCTAATTGCTTCAAGCATTCGGGCTGGGAACTTTTTGCCAGGGGCAAGGCTGATGATCGATTCAGGCCACTCTTCGTCACTGGTGGTTTCAAACGTTTTACTCACTTGATTATCATTGACCATTATAGTTAAACAGATCGTTGAATCAGAGATTGTATCAAGATATACATCATTTTTACAATTACCAATACTAGCCATAAACTCTTTCAGTTTGCTGAACTCAATCAGGAATGACTGGTCAGCTTCCACACACTCATTGCTGTTATTAAAAACACAGCTTAACTGTTGAGTAAGATCAGTGCCGCTGATCCTCAGTTTATTATCAGTTATATTGAATTTAACCATACGCAATACTGGTATGGTAGGATTGTTCGGCACGACTTTAGCCAGCCGTGAGACGGTTTCTTTCAGTTGTTTGGGTTTAATTATAAAACTCATGATAATTTCCTTGTGGTTAGGGTTGATAAGTTTAGTCGATAGCTTCGACAGACAGCGTGCATTTAAAGAATACACAAATAGAGATAATTTTTTATGAATTAAATATTCCCATTGTTTGAAATGGCAATATACAAGTTAATATTTTACTGTGATTATTGCTTATTGCGTTCGGAGAACGCAAGCTACTAGGCGGCGATACTGAAACGATATTCAGCTTGATTTACAGGGTTTACTTTCAAGGTATGACTATAGACATTATCGCCATACTGACTGTCAATTAGTCTCTCTGCTTGAAGTGCAGCGGTGAATGGGCTTTGAGCCTGAATTTGAATACTGGTGTGACCGATTTTACGATTACCGTTAATCAGTTCAAGAAATACTTCGAATAGTTTCATGGGGATGTCTCCTTTTTTGGGGGTTTGTTACAAACAACAAAGCCACTATCTCCAATTGCGGAGATAGTGGCTTTTGTATAGCAAATCAAGAATAAAATTATTTTGCTAATATTGTTTAATTCGATTATTTAAGGTAGTAAAACGCCGTCTGTACCTATGAAAAACAGTTAGTAGAATGCTGATTTTAGATAGTCCAGTATAACTACCCGGGTTGGCGTTTTTAAAGTATATTCAAGTTGAAATAATATCAATACTTCAAACTGAATCAAACTTTGCGATCAACATTCTACAACAGTAATATATAGCTATAAAATTTTGAATGGCATTATTAAAGTTTATTTATGATAATCAAATAGACTACAAAAATTATTTTTTTAGTTTTAGAGTATTGCCGGTCAGTTTTAATGAGTATCTTTGCTAATATTATAAATTAATTTTATTCGTGTTCTTAAAATAATTTTAATTTTATAAACAACTTTAATTGACAATCGCTTTTAGCATAGTACAATAATCAACGTTGAGGAAGATTTAGATAAATTTACTTTAAGAAAAAGTTTTTAAAATATCCGATGATTAATTTCACAAGGAGAAAATATATAGAATAAAATTATAGATAATAATCAGTTTTGACCACAAATCAAAGCTTTAAAATTTCAGCCGTAGCGCTGTGTTCGTTTCTACAAGAAAACACCAATTTTTATACACGAACAACTGCACAGAAACGCGCCCTATTTGGGCGTATTTCTTTTGCATGTTCGTGTGGGTATTGGTGTACCTCTTGTAGAATGCAATTGTAAATACGCCCTTTTTTTGTGGCTGAACCTAGAGGATAAAACGAGTAAGCATAAAGAGCAATAATCAATATAGGTCACTAGCTATAGCAGAGTGAGAAATATGGTAAAAGAAAATATTTTGTCCAATTAGCGTTATACACTATCTCTCTTTTAGGGCATTAGCATTATCAAAACATTATTAAAATACTTACAAATAATTAAGGAATTCATAAAATGAAAAAATGCATCATAATGTTATTAAGTACTATCATTATTTTAGGTGGTGTCAGTTGTAGAAAATCACCTTCGACTAGATTACCTTCGACTAATGTATCTTCAACTAAATCATCTTCAGATATTTGGTATGATTTTGGCAATGGTATCATAAATTTATCAGCGGTTAAATTCATAACAAGCAACATGACTGTTTATGTTATGGATGACAATGGGGGTAATGAAAATTTATGCAATACTGCTATTAGCGAACAAGATATTAAACAGTTAGAAGAGAACTTAAAAAGGTACAAGGGGAAATTTTATGTTTCTGCTTCAGCAAATATTAAATTTGATAATTTTACCCTAAAATTATCAGAAATAAACTATACCTATAGAGGTAAAAATAATCATTTGGTTTCTTCGGAAGATGTCATTGAATTAATTCATTTATGGGATAAAAATTATCAAGAAGTAAAACAATTATTGAACAAATAGTAATAAATTTTAAATAACTAAAATTAAAGGCAATCATTATGCGAAAAAAAATTATTATCTTATCTTGTACTATTATTTTAACTGTTGCATTGAGTGGCTGGCGTGATGACAATAACAATAATAACAGTGCAGTTTTTGTTAGTAGAGGATACACCAAAAATAAGCAAAAAAATTATTTATTGGAACAGCAACAAACCAAAAAATTATATAATGCTACGGTCGTTTTGATGACTGATGCGATGCATAAAACAAAAAGTTATATCGATATTTGGGGGAAATATAAACAGGCTAGCAATAATATCAATATAATTTTTTCGAAATATCCTAATTCTACGATTGCTAGACAGCTTCAATATGGACAGTTAAAAATAGCTGGGCTCCAGCTTAGTAGTTTTAAACAAATGGGAAAAAAGTTAAATGATTTGGCAGTTCAAGAGCAAGCACCTATCAATTTTTTACTTGCTAAAGAAAAACCATTATCTCAAGTTGATATTTATATTCTTTTTGGTAAAAAAAATGAAGCTTATAATTTACTAAATAGTTTTTTTGTCAAAGTAATGGAAAAATATGGGAAATATAATTTTTCTTTTTCTCGATTACTAAATATTACCGACTATTATATTAAGCTAGAGAAGAAACAGGCAGCCCTAAACGTTTTAAAGTATTGTTGCCAAAAGAGTCACAAATTTTTAGATTTAGGACATAAACGAGACATTGATTTACTATTTAAAATCATTGATAAATATATGCTTGTAAATGATAAGGCTAAAACTAAAATTGCACTAGATCAATTTTTAGAACAGGTAAAAACTATAAATGAACCTGAAATACGTTCAAATTTATTTATGAAATTTGCAGAGTTATATATTAAAATAGGAGCTGAAACTGAAGGTTATAAAATTTTTGACAAAGCAATAAGAAAGGCCAAAAGATTTAAACAACTGGATTTATTGCTGCAAATAGCCAACACATATAATAAACTGGGAAGAAAAGAAAAATCATATAAAGCATTAATGCTCTATTTAAATATCGTTAAGAGCAAAAATGGTTGTCCTCCGTATGACGCTATTTCTTTATATCTTGCTCTAGGTTATAAAGAAGAAGCATATAAATTACTAACTACAGCTTTTAATATAAATTTTAAATCAGGAGTTTATAATGCTTATCATATATTATTAAATTTAATTCTATTGAGTGTAGATATGGGAGAAAAACAAAAAACCGAAAAAATGCTTACAAGACTAACAACTTTGGTTATTTCACAATCACCCAAAAACAGTAGAGAATACATGCTGGATTTAGCTAATGTATGTGTCCGGCATGGTTGGAATAAACAAGCAACTATTCTTGTAAAAAAAATAATGACACCATCCAAAAGGGATATGACAGATGTTATAATTAGAACCCTCCCTGTATATGTTAAACTGTATGGCAAAAAAGAAGAGGCTAATAAAATATTACAGAAAAGCTTAACAATCCATAATATTAAACAATGTGCGTTGATATATGTTGAGCTTGGTGAATATTCAAAAGCTGTTAAAACTCTTAAAAAGAGTAATAATCTTAATAGACAAAGGTATTCTTTTAGGAGAAACAATAATAATAATGATGAAGTATTGTGGAAAATTTATGATAAATGTTTAAAGGCAGGAAAATTAAATATAATATTGCAAATCATAGAAGAGACTGGTGTTATTGCATTATATAAAAGAGAGCGAGTCAGTGGTAAAATTATTGATTTTAATATTTTTGATATTATTATCAAGCAGGCTAATGAAGAGTTATTACCTCAAGCAATAAAAGTAGTCTCAAAACTAAATAAAGAAAAATATTTAATGAATATCATTGATCGATACAAAGCCTTAGGAAAAGAAGAACAGGCAGAACAGGTTTTATCAGATGCTTTGGATTTTGCAGTTGAACATCATCTCTCATTGCAAACAATTGTTGAAAAATATGCAGCGTTAGGAAAGTTTGACGATGCATTTGATATATTTGAAGAGATGAAATATAATCATGATAAAATACTTAAATACATTGGTTTACAAGCTGTTAAACAAAAGAAATATGATGTTGTTTTAAGAGTATTGGAAGATAATAAATTGCACTATCTTTTATATATTAAAAAAATTATTATAAAATCTATGATAAAGCAATATTGCAATAAACTCCCTATTTCACCTGATGATATAAAAGTATATAGAAAAGCTTTTTATATTACATATCCCATAAAGTCATTTTGGGGAAAATTATTAAAATAGACAATTATGCATTAATTTATATTTTGATGTTGTAAATTATAATGATTGTATTAGACGCATTGTTGAAGTGTGAAATAAAATAAAATTCTTCGCATTTCAACGGGTTTCTAAATACCTTGTCAATAATATTAAAGTGAGATGTCGCATCATAATTATGGTAACATTGATCGAAATTCCACACCTCTTTTGGGATGAAAATAGTACAAGTAAAACGGGAAGCGTAATATATTTATGACAACGAATTATATGTTGCTGTTTTCAGATTTTTAATAAAGTGTAAATGAGACAAAATTAATGATTTTAAGTGAGTAATACTGGGGCAAGCCAGATAACCATTGAGAATCTGATTTAGGATATTAATATTATGAGTAGTGATGCTGATGGATGTTGCGGCTGTGTCGTGGCGGTAGTAGGAATAGGAGTAGTTTCAATAACTATATTAGGAATTTTAATATGGACTATAGATTTCTTCGAATTTATTATTAATTTTATATTTGCCATAGCTCCGACAATTGCCATCATATTTGTCCCTATTATTATAATAGGCATAATAATAGCCACAATATCACAAAAATAAGGATATAATTATGGATGACAACGATATGCCTGTAGCTGGCTGTGCCTGCGGATGTTTTATAATTTTACTGGTATTAGGCATTATTTTTATTCTAGGAATAATTTTAAAATTAAGTGGAATAATAGATTTTTTCATGCAATTTTTTGGAATATTTTTTTAAACATGAAATTATACTCACCAGATAACTCACTAAATAATACTCTAATGGAATAAGTGAATATAAGAACGTGCTATAGCTGTAATATTTTATTACAGCTATAGTTTAATTCTTAGATGCTAGACAGTTCTACGGGCTACTTTTAAAATCTAATATCTTCATAGAAATCTTCGACTTGGGGGTCAACCAATGTTTCTAATAGCTGAATTGGACGATCTATACTCAAGTTATCAAATGAACGCACCCGTGATAGAGCTGTATATAGTTGACCATGAGCAAAACAACAATTACCAATAATTAGGTGAGCGCTATCTAAAGTTTTCCCCTGTGCTTTATGAATTGTCATAGCGTATGCAGGAATAATTGGTAACTGTTTAAAGGTACCGGTTTTTTTCTGCTCTATACGCCCATCCTCAAAGTTGTCATCCAGAACATATTCGTAATTTGACCAGAAGTGTTCCTTTACCGTTACCTCGCTACCATTATCCAATCTAATAGTTATAGTTGGAATCTCTGGGTCATAATCAACAATGATCCCCATCGAACCATTTACATAATCAAAGCCATCAATAGTTGAGTTGAATTTATTCACCAATAACATCACTCAGGCACCCTGCTTTATCTCAAGTTCTCGCTCTGTAGGTAATAGACACTCAGGGAATGTTCCATAACAGTTTCCCCGGTTACAGAATCCTGGATCTGGTAATTGATCCATTTGCATTGCATTAATTTCATAAGTAGCTCGCTTGGTAGTGCAAAGACAAAGTTCATTATAACTAATGCTTGTACTAAAAAGTTTTCTATTCAAATAATGCAACCGTTCGTCAAGGTCAGGAGTATTATAACGAATAGCATTAAGCATATCTAGGTCAGCTTGATCTTGCTGACGATAAACTCTGTTTAATTGAATATATTCAAAAGTTGCATCATCCCAGGCTACGGTATTAAAAGCGTAAATACCCCCAAACTTTATTTCTAGGTGCTGTATTTCCATTTCATTAACAACTGGAGGTAGTTGGTAGAAGTCTCCTATCACAATAACCTGAGTACCGCCAAAAGGCAGATATTGCTTGTCTGAAGTAGCAGTTCGTCTCAGTAAATACTCTATAGCCTGGAACGTATCAGATCTGCACATTGATATTTCATCAATTAAGATAACTTCAACAGCTTTCAATAATTCATTTTGTTTGTGATCAAAATTATTTAATGAATCAGGTGTTGCTATTCCCATGGGTAATTTGAAAAAACTATGAAGTGTAGTTCCACCTATAGCCTGTGCTGCGATGCCGGTCGGAGCAAGACAAACCAGATTCAGATTACAGCTTTTTTTAAATTCATTAATAATCATAGATTTGCCACTGCCGGCTGGACCGGAAATGAAAACATTATTGCCTGATAGCATCATGCCCAATGCCTGTTCCTGTTCATTACTTAATTGTAGATTATTCATAGTGTTTGTCACCTTTATTTTTAATGGGATATTGTTTAGTTTATCATTCCGGCCAATAGCAGTACCAATGCGAAACGATTAAGGGATTGATTGTTAATGCAATTTACTCTTAATGGTTTAATCGCCGCATAGGATGTTACTATTGGCCTGCATGAGTATTCAGAGGTCATATTTCAGTTTACTGTGATAGTTGCAAAACTCTTGATGCATCTTTGCAACCGTTGCTAAATATATTTATTTAAAATTGATGCACCTTGTTTACGAATGTTTTTGGGTAAATTGCCTTTCGTATTGATCTTAGCTAAGTATGAACAAAGTTTAAATGCTTCATTTTGGATAGCTCTATTATTGCGATGGATTGTAATGCCATGGTTCATTTCAATGCTATCAATACCAGCTTTACAATTGTGAATAAGCCCACGACCATTAATGGCAATATTATGTTCTCTGGCTATAGCCTTTTCCCATAGGTGGATTGCTTTAGAGGGATATTTGAAATATCGCATCTCATTACCATCTAAGAAAAGAGCTAAGTGATAGTGTTGGTTATGAGAATGATGCTGTTCTCTAACCCAGACATAGTGTAGCAGTTTACTGCCTAATGAACGCCGATACTCTTCGATAAAATACTGAAAGCATTTATTGTCATTATATGCGTGCATATTCTCTGGATATTTAATTACTAGATTAACAAGAAGGCATTTAGAAGTACGGCACAATGAATCTTCAAAGCGTTCCTTTAAGTTTTTTAAGATTTGCATGTCATACCCAGCATTAGCTCCTGTGTAATTTAACAGAGGATAGTTATCATAACTGTTACCGGTAATAATATTTGATGTTCTCATAATGATTTCCTGATTGCTTGAAAGTTTATAATTTTGTTTTACGGCAAGTCCTATATCATAAGCGTGAATAATAAAAAAATAGTGAGCTGATACTTTTTCGCATTAATCTTATGGTGGGGATTCAAAATAATATTGTATCAATGAGCATGAGTATTCATCAGTAGAATCAAATTATGATAAGAGGTGGTATCTTCAGTAAATAGTCATTGGCATAAAATAGAGGCTTTTATCTATTAGAATAAAGTTCTATTACAATATTCACCTATAGTGTTTATTTTAAGTGTTTAATACTACTATATACGGCAATATACCAACGGTATAAAATAGAAAATAGAGCTGTTCTGCTTTGCTTTTCATCTATTTAAACAGGCTAGAATTTATGCGGAGTTATTTCATATAATGGTATAGCATTATATTTTTTATTTTAGAAAAAATAAGTTTTGATCTTAACATTCACTGTAACCGATAACTGCTTAATAAAAAAATATTAGTTGCCTACATCCTATAACCAATATAGGAGACAGTAAGATGAACACACTCATTCGCCCCAAAACAGTAAAACTATTGGCACGCTTTATTCGCCCTTTAACCGATGAAGGATTAATAACCGTACCTGAACAAAATGAAATCATTGCCAACCTGAAACACCTCGCCAATCGTGGCGAACTTATGCCTCAGGTAGCACCAAAGCTAATAGATCAACGCGAAGCGGCTGTAATGCTTGGTATTGGTCATAGTAATTTTAAGAAGCTGGAAAAAGAAGGAAATTTCCCATTCAAGAGAAAAATGGTAGGTAGTGCAATCCGTTATCGTAATACTGATATTATAAAATTTATAAATGACAATGACAATGACATTTAGACTTAAACAACATTATCAATATAAAACTAATATCCTCTACAGAGTGCATCTGCACTCTGTAGAGGAGTAACTAATTGATATTTTTATTTCCAAATAGCTTGAACTGTATGTATAACATCATAGCCATTTTTTTTAAGTATTGTCTGAATTTTCTTGACCCAGGATTCATTAAGCTTTATTTTTTTTGCAATATCCTTGATTTTCATCTCTTGTGAATGTAACTCTTTTACTTGTTCTACTATATGCTGGCGTTCCCTGATTGGAATTTTTTTGTTGCTTGATTTTCTAATGACCTTAAATGTATTGGATTTGCGTCCTTCTTTAAATTCACAGTAAAATTTACGTTTTGTTTTTTTCTGAAGTAATTTATGTGCTTCAAGATAAACAAGCATCTGTATGCTAGTTTTTTTGCTTTTCGCCTTTGATATTTTAATTATATTATCAAAAGGCCATATTTTCATATTCTTTATAGAAAAACGTGGAATAATTACTGTTGCAATATTTCTTAATTTTAAGGATTCAAAGAATAATAGTTGTTGTTGATCTATTGGTGCTTGATTTAATGGAAATATTTTATCAAGACATAATATGGTATGCCTATCAGGACGTATATATTGATCGCATATACTATTTACTCTTGCCAGGATTTGGGCTATATAAGTATCTAAATATATATCATATTGTTCATCAATAAATATAGGTTCTTGTATAAAATTATTATAGGGAGCATCAATTGCATGCAGATCATATATTTTTGAACAATCAGACAATGCATCTTCAAAATAATTGATATACTGATTGTTATAAATATATATAACTTGAACATTCTGCTGCAAACAATTCCAGCCTTGCAAGGTGTTTTTCCCATATACTACTCCTAGTGCTAGGTTCATGGCAAATAATGATATCTCTTTCAAGCATGTCCCATATATGCATGAAATAGATGACGTATAAAATATCGGACTATTAAGCAATATTTGCGGTATTCGGGGAGGCTTTGTCTGAATGATCTTATTTGCCAGTATTTTCCAAGCCTGCAAAACATCTGTATTATCTGTATCTATTCCCTTAGGCAATATCTGGAAAGTAGGCATCTGCCTTGAATGTGGTGAACTACGATATGACATCATAATGTATTGGAAACTTTTTGCAATGCCTTTTAGTTTTTTCTTAACTTGTTTCGCAGTATCATAACTTGATTCTAATGAACAGTGCTGCGGGTATAGCAAATAATAAACTTTTTCATCCTTCAATATCTCCCAGTCATACTTATCAATGCCTTCAGCATCTCCGTACCAACTTATCCAAATAACTGCTATTTTATCATTTATTGAAAAGTTATTTGCATCAGTTAATTCAATAGAGTCAGTGATTATTATAATACGATTTGTTTTAAATATATATCTCTTATTTTTATCCAAAGAAGAACCGTATTGCATAGCATTGAGTCCTGACGAAACATTCATATACCTTGATCCAAATAAATCTATTTTATTGTAATAACTTAAACTATTTAAAGAGAATATATAAGGTTCGTAAGGATTCCTGACATACAGAATAAGAGGAATAATTATTTTACGGTCATAGTTATTACTATAGAAGGTAATATATCCCATTCCAGAGCAATTATTACCTCTGTGTAGCAAATGAAATTTATTGACACTGAATGGGTATTTGACGCTATCCATATCTATTTCTTGAAATGAATCTAGATCTTTACAATATTCTGCACAAGAAATCGCATACTGCTGTTTCTGAAGCTTTATGATAGCATCTTCAATAGAAATGTTATTTTTTCTTATATGTATCAGAAAAAATGGAATTGGGATTGGAATAAAAAAATCATTAATTTCCAAAACGGAACTTAAAATAATACTAGACCATTTAGATTTATCTAATAAATTAAAAACATTTCTATTTTTAAAATAATTATATTTTATGTCATTGAGGCAACAGGGACTTAGTATAGCATATTTTTGACAGTTCCTAATGATCCCCTGTCTTATATAAGAATTGAACGAGCAAGCTGTAATGATTTTTTTTTCGAGTTTAGTGTCACGCAATGCACAGGGGAAAACAACATCAATAAAATTTTGATATAAATATTCTTGTATAGTTTGATCAATGTTTGTATTCATTTTAAATATCACTCATTTAAATTTTGCATTAAAAAATTATTGTTAATGGCATTTTATTCTCATATAGTATCACTGATACACCTAATAATCAAATTCAAATAAAAAGTTAAAAAAGTTATTTTTACAGACGGTTATAGGATGTTTTTATTTTTTATCGATAGATAAATTGATTGATTGATACTTGTTATCTTACGAATAAAATATTCCGTAATAATAGATTTTCTTTAAATAATTAAATAAGTTAATGGTCAATCAATAGTAGGTAGTTTAAAGCTGATAAAATTTCTCTTTAGTAAGATTATTTTATAATTTTAAGCACAAAATAGCCCATGGAAGGGGGTGCCGTTTTGTGCCGTTTTTTGACTCCTGAGTGCCAAAAAGTGCAGTTTTTTGATGTTTTTATTCTTTGCGTGACTGTAGCTAAATTCGATATTTTTGAGCTTAGAAGTATTGATTTATGGTGATTTTGAGTGGTAACGCAAAAGTGGAATGGTACCCGAGAGAGGAATTGAACCTCCGACCTAAAGTTTAGGAAACTTCCGCTCTATCCACTGAGCTACCCGGGCTTGAACAAAACCGGCAAAGCCGGAATGTTGAACATTTGCCATTTAAACGTTAAATGGTAATATTCGTGTTAAAAATAGTCTTATTTTAGTAGAAATCAAGTTAATTTCAATTAAGAGCAGCTAAAAGATAAAATTCAGTGGTAATTTTATAATTATCTTTATTGCAAAAATGTGAAGACTGGGTAGATTAATAGCAGAACTCAAAATATGCCCATTGTGGGTAGTTTTTAATCTATTACCAATAGGAAGTTGTATTTTCCTATTCATTCGATGTTCCGACGAAGTCGGCTTTGTTTATTTGGCTCTTGATACCTCAAATAGCCGAAATAAAAGTTAAAAATTTCAATTTAGACAAAAAAATGAGGAGGATTCCTCGTAAAATAAAAGGGCATAAAGATGTATTTTACTGGATTTGCAGATGAGGCAAGCAAAGATTTTGACTTGCAGTTGAAAGCGACTAAAGAATTGGGTTGGAATAATATTGAGACTAGAGCATTAATGGGCGGCAATCTTGCAAGTATCAGTGATGCTGATTTTGACTTGGTTTGTGAAAAACTTGACGCTAATGGGGTAAAATTCAACTGTTTCGGCAGTGATATTGCCAATTGGTCTCAGAATATTACAGAATCTCCTGAAGCAAGTTATGAAGAGTTGCGTAATGCAATTCCTCGAATGAATAAACTTGGCACAAAAATGGTGCGGATGATGAGTTTTGCCGTTCCTGAAGAGTTACGTCCGCAGGGTATGGATTATTTAGATGAGGTTATCAAGCGGGTCAAAGTTTTAGCCAAAATGGCTGAAGATGCCGGAATCTTATTGGTACATGAGAACTGCACAAACTGGGGCGGGTTATCTTACGAACATACCCTGAAATTATTGGACAAAGTAAATTCTCCTAATCTTAAATTGGTTTTTGACACTGGGAATCCAGTATTGCATAAAGATTATCGTGGCGAGGCGCCGTATTCATATCAAAATGCTTGGGAATTCTATAGTAATGTCAAAGAACATATTGCCTATATTCATATTAAAGATGGTAGAATTGATGAAACTGACACGATGATTTATACATTTCCTGGTGAAGGGGATGGTTGTGTACGCCAAATTTTGACTGATGCATTTGCTAGTGGCTATGATGGTGGAATTTCGATTGAGCCGCACATGGCAGTTGTTTTCCATGACGCAAGTCAAAATAAAGATCAAGCTGATGAATTATCTTATGATAATTATGTTGAATACGGTCAAAAAATGATAGCATTGGTTGAGAGTATTAAGGGCAATTAAGTGGTATTATAATCCTAGAAGAGGCAATTTCAAAACTCTAGCGTGGGCATGATTTTTATTGGTATTGTCGCTGGTGCGACAGAGGCGCTCTCATCGAGAGCTGCTCTACGGGCTTAGTTATAAGTCGTGATTTGGTCGCTGGTGCGACGGATGCTCTCATCGAGAGCTGCTCTACGGGCTAGTTATAAGGCGTGATTTGGTCGCTGGTGCGACAGAGGCGCTCTCATCGAGAGCTGCTCTACGAGTGCTTGGCGGTAAAATCAAAAATCCAAATAAAAGTCCCAGTCAATGTGGGATCGACATCCCTGTCGAGAATAAAACGTTCTGCTTGCAAACCAATCTTTGGTTCGTGACTAGGAAGTCACTCCTACATTAAAAAAGCACTATTCGGGAGTTTTACTTAGACTTTTTTAGGTACTATTTGCGGCAACGATAGACGAAGGCTGGTGGCATATTGTTCCAAATTACTCGTGATTTTGTCACTTCAGAAAAATGATTATCGAGCTGTTTTTTAAACTTACGGGCTGCGGGGAGCAGGGTTCCTTGCAGGTAGGCAAAAGTGGTAAAATAGCCACCTGTCGGAAGACATTCGACAATTGCGTCAAGTATCTCATTCTGGACCGGTATGGGTAGAGAGGCCCAGGGTAAACCAGAAATGATACAATCTGCTTGAAGCTGTTTTTCATGTTCAAGCAGTTGTTTTAAGTTAGCCGCACTATCATTATATATTTTAATATTAGGTAGTTGCTTACTAAAGCTTTTGCAGATTGCCTCATTGAGCTCGATAGCGAAAAAATGGGCGTTATCATGCATTTGGGCAATAATTTGTTTGGTAACAACGCCAGTACCTGGGCCGAGTTCAACTACGCTCTGTGCTTTGTCAATATTTATTCCATTAACCAGTTCACGGCATAGGGCAGTTGAGCTGGGCCATACAGTTCCGACTGTGGTCGGATTTTTTAAAAAATGTCTAATTAAAACAAAACTCATAAACGGTAAACCTTGTAAATTTTTATTTTAAATTTATTGCGAATAAAGTATCATTCTCTATCTAATACAACTTTATCATTAACGGTGTTTTCTAGTATAATCGATAATATATCGTTAACTGCGATTATATAATCGTTTACTTTAACAGATTTTACGTCAGATGCAACATGCTCAGAGTTTTTTACCTGAAATATTATAGATAGATTTTGATTTTATTATTAATTATTGTGGGTTATGATGATTTGAACTTAAA
The DNA here is from genome assembly GCA_034780735.1 of Hyalogyrina grasslei. Classification (NCBI taxonomy): domain Eukaryota; kingdom Metazoa; phylum Mollusca; class Gastropoda; family Hyalogyrinidae; genus Hyalogyrina; species Hyalogyrina grasslei. The sequence goes on from JAUZSW010321083.1 coordinate 15,128, forward strand.
GAACTATTGACATTTTTTTTTTAGGTGTTGACGAAGCGAGAAATAGCGTTATCTTATAATGGTATAAAAAATATTTGGATATTTGTTGTCATTGCAAAAGTTAAATTTCTTCTCTAGCAAAGTATAGCTTAATGAGGTAAAAGATGAGTTGTAAGCAATTGAAGAAAGTACAAGGGAAAGGGATTTCGCTAATTTTTGTCTTGATGAGCATTGGTTTAATGTTAATTCTAGCCATCAGTTTTATTGCTAACTCTATTTTTAACAAGCGGGCATTATTAGATGCGGCAAATTCTACGGTTGTGCGTAGTTTAGCTAGTTCAACCATTACTCGAGTGTTGAGTATGCTTGAGATCTATGATGACGGGAATTTACATAGTGCATCGCCAGCCAATTTAACCGATATGATTGAACGGCTTGATACTGAAAATCTTTATGATTGGAATAGTGATAGTAAAGCGACCTGGGAGTTAGTAAAGGGTCAAGGCAAGAATGATAATCGTATTATTGGTCGAGTTGCCTATGTGCTATCGGCGGGAAGTGGTATTGATCCAGCCGCATGTGTTACGCCAGGCGAAAATGAGGGGCTGTATCCTGAAAAACGACTTGGCGCCAAGATGAGTGATATTAATCTACGCTCACTCAACTTACCAGAAGATCATCAGCTACTAATAGACCAATCAGTTGCGCTTAAATTAAGTTATAATGATGTTCCAGGGGGAAAGCTTGCCACGCCAGCAATAGGTTCTTGGGTGGATTACGACACGCTTTTTGCGCAAATTGCTCCCATCAATAGTGCACAAATGAAGATGATGAAAGCTAGTTTTTTAATTGATCCGCCTCAGGATCGGGAGCTTTTTTGGCTTGACAAAAATAGTGATCACGTTACTAATGAAGCGACCGAACTGTTTAATCGTTTTAATCTGAATCGAGCCTTAAGAGATTGGAATAAGCTTAAAATCAGCACCTTGTTATCTGAGGCAAAAGTATATAATGCACGACAACCTAACTCTGGTGGACTTCCATGGCTTGCATATTTTGGCAAGGTGTGGAATGGCAATATATTTGTTGATGATAAAAAACAGCAGGGCAGTTTCCCTAATGTCGCAACACGTCGCCTACAGATCGCTGCTAATCTAAAAGATTACTGTGATAATGATGTTGATGCAGCAGGCGTGCCACATAATATTCCGACAACTGATGTTGATCCGGCTAATTGGAGCGACATCACTAAATTGGGGCCAACTTATACTGGAAATGAGCGTCTGCCAATACTTAACGAGGTTGCAGGTTATATAAAATTTGTACCGAAAAGGTCTAAACATAATATTTTGATCAGTACAGAAGGCGCTATTGCAGCTGAAATAATCAACCTCTATGGCATACCGTTTACCAAACGCACAAAAGTAACGGTTTATGGGAGCTATAAGTTTTCGATTCAGTTTAAGCAGAAAAAGGCTAAATCATGGCAAGTAAAATGCCAGGAAGGCAGTTTTTCTAAGACGCTTGATCTTAGCGATAGTAAGGTGAAGTGGAGTGCCGATAATGCCACTACAGATTATGATTCGTTACATGATGGTAAAATTAAAATTTCAGCTAATGGCTATAAAATGTCCTGGGCGAATGCAGCGGTTAATTTGCTTGATAACAGTGAGATGAAATTTAATACAGATCCTAGCAAAGGTGAAGTTTCAATCAAAATATCTGAAGCAAAAATGACTATTGCGCGAGCGGTGCTTGAATATGACGGTAATAATGTTGATATTGTGGTTTGGGATCGTACTAAACCGCTAAATGATGGTGGGTTTATTGCTGATTGGAAAAATATTTTAATGCCAGAACAGGGGAACCATACTTGGGTTCCCCATTATCTATTTGCTTGTGCAGTGGCCATTGATCCGCGACAGAATCTTAATTCTGGAGATTGGTTAACTAGTGCACCGGTTATTATTGGTTCATTTGGTAGTGCTGTCAAAAAACATGATATTACTATTGCTTATCGTCTGTCTGGGGGCTCTGAAGCATTACCGAACTGTGTTGGTAAATTGTCGACAGCAGCTAAGGCACAGCTTAGTCCCTATAGTAGTTATCTCGCGACCCCTGGTAGTGTAGATTTTGAAAAAGCGATTTACAATCCAGTTAACATCTCAACTAACTTGATTAGTAATGCTCCCATGAAATCTCCATGGGAAATTGGTTTTATTCATCGTGGCGCCGCCTGGCAGACGATTAATCTATCTAAATTTGACATAAGGCATGCAGTAAATTATAAAGATGGGACTACCGTCGGCCAATATGGAACTGGAGATGGTAATATTCTTGATCAGATAAAAATGAATAAAGCGTTAGCTAATCCGAAAAAAGTTAATCTAAGAATCTATAATCAGCGTGTTTTTTCTGCTTTATTTGATCGGCTTAAACTTAATTGTTCACGTCATGATTTAGCAGGTATTACCTCTGGAACAGCTATTAGTAGCTTGCCTACAACAAAAGGTAATGTTCCAGTTGTAGTAGGCGCATTGCGCTCCTTTATTCCTCATTTGACAACTAGAGCATCAGTAATTAATGCTGGGATAACTGATGATAGTGATAATATAGCGTATGGAATTCTTAGTAGTGGCGTATTAGGGTACCAGCGAAATGATGCCGCAAAAGAGGAAATTATTGGAAAAATTATTAATCTAGTTGAGGCAGGCAAAAAGACTGAATATTTTAAATTATTGATTTTAGCCCAAGCCATTAATGATGTTGGTGGGAGCAATGGTAAAAGTATAAAAATAGTCAAAAGGTTTAAGGACAGTTCACGCTATGAGTTTGATGCTAAAATTGGTCAATTTGATATTGCAGTAAAAACTGTCGAAGGTGAAAATGATATTATCTATGCGGATGAAATAACTGCGGAGCAGAAGATAAGTGTCCTAGTGCACCGCAATCAGTTAACTGGCAAATGTTCTGTTATCAGTATTGAATATATTAACTAGTATTTTTACTTAGGCAACGAGCTTTGTTGTTTAAGATTCATGGCCTGTTTTATTTCAGCATTGAGCTTAGCAACAACCATTCCTTCAGCATGAGTAAATGTTTCCGGGGAACCAAATATAACGTTATCTTGTCTGATTAAGCTTGCTTCGCGCCATTTAAGGACTGGAAGGCAGATAACAGTTAAGAAGATTACCGTCAAAGTGAAAATAGGTAATAGAGTCTTTGCCAATGCGCCGTAGTATAACGCATATTCATGGTGCGTAAAGGATAGAATGAATTTGGCGCTGGCACCAACTATAAGAACAAGAAGAGCAATAATAGTGAGTACAAGTATTGATAAGAAACTTATTTTTATTGAAATCATATTAGTTGTCCCCGCCGTATATGGAATTATTGCAGCAATACTGATTATCGCAATAATTATCCACAGAATAATTTTTATCGGCGTTTTTAATTTTTTTTGTTCTGGCAAGGTGATGGCAAGTTGTTGACAACGGGTAATAACCTGTTTTCTGGCGAAGTAAAAGGTTATTCCCGGCACGAAGATCAGCATTAATAGTATTTGAAAATAGATTGCAGAGTTATAGGCGAGGCTATATTCATGGCCGCCAATAGAGCCCAAGTCACTGATTATCAGGTAGACCGTTATAGGAATAATGGAGCCCCGAAAGAGAATTTTACCGACAACATGAATTGGTGGAGTTAGTAAAATTGCTTTGGTTCCAGTACACCAGCGCCATGAATATATGACGCTGATTGCTATTAGCATGCCACTAATAAATAATATATTAAGGATAGCAATGAGCGATTTCTCAACATTGATATATTCAATGCGCCGACTAGGGGTTAAATCTTCTTTAGTAAATTGTATTCCGAAAGCAGGTAGAAGTATGTTGCCTAATATCCCTGATTTTCTAAATGTTTTATACTGCTGGTGCTTCATCGCCTGCCGCCAATAGGCTCTAACATTAACTATTTGTTGTAATTGCTGTTCTGCTACTACGGCTTGGTGTTTTTCGCCAAGTTCTCGATATAGTGGTGGTAATGAGTGTTTGAATTGATTGGCTGTTGCAAGCAAAACTAATGCACTGATAAAAAAATTACTATCATCCAATTGATGTTGAAGGTAGGGCTTCCAGGATTGGATTAATTTCAGGCTTGCCGGTCTAGGCTGTTTTTCTTTGATGCTTAATTGAATATATTGGGGAACTACTTTAGATAGTTGTCGATAGATATTGAGTTGAGGCAGTGTGGTGCTTGCTGAAAGCATCATCTGTTCTATATTGCCAACCAAAGTGGTCGGCTTGCCCATAATTTTCAACCGTTGCTTTACCAGTTGTATTGAATATGAATGGCAATATTTTTTTCTGGTACCCGCTAGATATTCCTGGATCGCCTGATCAACCAGTCGGCGATTTTTTATCTTAAAATCAACTACTTCAGTAAACCGTTTTTCCTTTTTGCCATAATTACGTATTTTCGTTTTGTATGAACAGGCATCTTGAAGCATTAAACCGGCAGTTAGGTAATTATAAATTGCGTTGTCCGGATCTATTGACTGCGCATATTTTAATTCAGTAAAAATTTGGTCTTTTGTCACCCCTTTACCAAAATTTTCACTAATAAGCTGTAAAATATAGTTTGCGCAGTAGACTTTATTAGTTGGGAATTTATCACAAAGTGCTTTTTGTTTTTGCCAGTTATATTTTTTTGTAGTATCACCATAGAGAATTAGCTGTTCTTCAGTTGAATAGCTTTTCCCGAATAATTTCAGTGATTTTTTAACCCATGAATAGGGCGTAAATGGAAGATTAGTTGCCAAAACATCAGTCATCTCTTTAACTACTATTAGATTTGATAGCACGGGATAAAATGAAACTATGGCACAAATAACAACGACGGGGAGCATTAGAATCGTCGCGATACGCCATATTTTTGCTTTAAGTCTCATGCGCGGTCCATTGGCCTCAACTAACCCATCAGCAATAGTTACAATATCGCCAAAAGATTTTAGTGCCTGTTCATTACTTTCAGTTTCAGATAGACCGGACTGTTCGCCCTCGGCAATCTTATCATCCAAATGAGCCCGCAATTCACTCTTAACTTCTAATTGCATTTCAGGATCAGCCTTCAGGCCTGAAGCTAGTTCATCTAGTAATTGTTCAATTTTATTATGTTTCATAATATAATCCCATATAAATTTAAGAGTGAGATGATTTTCACCTTTTTTATTAAATATCCACGTAATAGGTATCTCAGAAATAGAATATATTATGTAAATAATAATAGATTAACAGATTTAGCAAATAGATGCCACTCGTGCTGTTTTGCCTCCAATTCGGTTACTCCTTTACGCGTTAAAGTATAATATTTTCGCGGTTTGCCATTATTAGCAATTTGCCATTCATTTTTTATCAAACCGGCAGCTTCTAAACGGTGCAGGCAGGGATAGAGCGTTCCCTCTTTCCATTGAAAAGCATTGTTAGTTTTTTCATTAACTACTTTAATAATTTCATAGCCATACATTTTTTTATTATTCAATAGATTTAGAATAATCGGTTCAGCGACACCACGTGTTAACTCTTTGCCAATAGCCATAATAGACCTCCAAGGTTAGACTGTTTTAGGTAAATACCTTTGTTAGTATTATACCTCGTTAGTCGATGTATGCAAGTGAAAAATGTATATTTGTTGAAAAAAGTAGGAAAATTTATTATGGTCGTGATTTTTTTGCGGCTTTTATAATTTTTTTAAATTCGGCTTCTGAGCGAATATTATCAAGTGACGGGTCTTGAGCGACCAGAACAACTTTATAGCCAAGCTGGTTAAAGGCTTGACGAAAAAATTTCAATGCTTGATGTTTATTGCCACTAATGGAATGAAGTCCTGCCAGATTTAGATTGATTGTTGCCGAACTAGGTGCTTTTTCAGTTGCAAGATTAAAAATTTCTATAGCTTCAGAGTATCTTCCTTGACGCGCCATTGCTTCGCCCAGATTGTTGTATGCCGTCGCACTGCCACTAATTCTTGTCTGCTCTCTGAATAGCTGTTCAGCTAGGTCATAACGACCAGTCTCATAAAGAATCCGTCCAAGTAATGCTAAGGCGTTTTTATCCCTAGGTAACATAATTAATGCAGTTCTGACAGTCTCTTCTGCTTTAGCCCGTTGCCCATTTCGATAGAGTTGAAAGGCACGGGCAATAAATTGCTTGCCAGTTTCAGTTATTTTTTTGTTACTCCATTGCTCACGGGAGATCTTTTTCGCTGAAACTTGGGGTGTTGCTTGATTATGACGGGTTAATTTCATGGTTTGAGGAGAATTTTCGCGAATTTTTTCTATCGCTTTGCGATCCATATCCATAATGTCAAAATAGGTAATGACAACTGTAATGACAATAACCATTGTTAGTACAATAATCAATGATAGTGATTTATTCATAATGTTACCTCGGGTTGTTTTGTTACAGGCGCAGTTGGGTAAAAGCAACGATGAAAATGGTCAGGTTCACAGTTTTGCCATGATGGAATCGTATTGGCACATTGTGTTTGCTGTTCTTCGTTTAGCGTTTCACTCCTGACGCAACGTCCATAAAAGCGACATCCAGCAGAAAAGTTTTCTGGAGATGGGATGGTGCCTGGAATGGAGGTTAATTGTTTATCTGAATGTCCAAGCTGGGGCACTGCATTCAGTAGTGCTTGGGTATAAGGGTGTTGTGGGTTATCTAATAATTGTTGAGTTGGTGCAGCTTCAACGGTATGCCCAGCATACATGACAACGACGCGATCCGCAACTTCTGCAACAATACCTAAATTATGAGTTACGAGAATAATTGACATAGAGCGTTTGTGTTGTAATTCACGTAACAGATCAAGTATTTGAGCTTGGATTGTGACATCAAGTGCCGTTGTTGGTTCGTCGGCTACCAAAAGTTCGGGTTCACCTGCCAACGCCATGGCAATCATAATACGTTGTTGCATACCACCGCTTAATTCATGAGGGTAGCATTTTGCTCGGGTTACTGGGTCGGGGATTCCGACATCTTCAAGGAGTGAAATGACAATTTGCTCAACATTATGCGGTTCACTATGGTGGAGGAGGACAGCTTCTGCGATCTGTTCGCCTACTCTGAATACTGGGTTAAGCGAGACTGAAGGTTCCTGAAAAATATAGGCGATTTTTCCCCCGCGTATTTTCTGCAATTCACGCGGTTTAAGTGACAGCATTGGCCATGCTTTGCCATTAAAATTAAAGGTTATTTCGCCACCGCTGTAGTGAGCGGGAGGTTCAGGCAATAGTTTTGTTAAAGAGAGGCAGGTTACGCTTTTACCGCAACCACTTTCCCCAACTAAAGCCACGATCTCGCCACGTTCAACCTCAAATGAGACATTTTGAACTACCGAGAGCAGTTGTTTGCCATTGGCAAAACTTACTGAGAGATCTTTAACTTGTAGTAATGGCATAATATTAATTCTTTTAAGATGTTTAATAAAAATGGGACAACAGAATTTTTTTAGCAGAGACTATTGTCATTATCACTATATTCTATTTTATATAAAATAGTCTCATTGTGGTTATTCTGCCAGTTAAATTATAATTTTTCTTCAAACTTTAATCTGAGACTGCTACTAAACATTGGAAAGATTAGATCTTAGCCCCAATTCTTACCAAAACTCATTACATCTTTTCAAAAAGTCAAAATAGAACTCTCGGTAGGAGTAACTTCCTAGTCACGAAACTTTTAATGTAGGAGTGACTTCCTAGTCACGAAACTTTTAATGTAGGAGTGACTTCCTAGTCACGAACCGAAGCTTGTTTTGCAAGCAAAGCGTTTTATTCTCGACAAGGATGTCGATCCCACATTGGCTGGGAGTTTTATTTGGATTTTTTATTTTGCCTCTAAACAGAAAAGAGTGAGGTCTGTTCTTACAGGACAGACGCTTTGATTTGGGCACTCTATGAACAAAGCTAATTTAGTCGGCATTGTCGCACCAGGCGTTGATAAAGTCGCATTGTCGCACCAGGGTACGCTCATCGAGAGTTACCCCTGCACAGGCACTATAAATTCCTATTGGGTTAAAATAAGCTCGCGAAGCAGAAGTAGTGCCTTGGCTACGGTTCGTTCACGAATCATTTGACGATTGCCATTGAATTTAAATTGTTTAACTATACGTTCACCATTAATTTGAACTGCAACATAGATTAAGCCGACCGGTTTCTCCGTCGTACCGCCAGTTGGTCCGGCAATACCACTGACAGCAATGCCGGCATTAGCTGAAAATTGCTGGCAAGCACCAGCAACCATCTGTTCAACACACTCTGCACTTACCGCCCCCACAGTCTTAAGTAATGCTGGATCAACATTGAGCAAATGTTCTTTTATTTCGTTCTGATAGGCGACAATTGAGCCTTTGAATAGTTGTGATGCGCCTGGTAAATCGGTCATAGCTGCGGCAATCATGCCACCAGTACATGATTCAGCCGTACACAGGGTAAGTTGACGTTTAATCAATAATTTTGAAATATCTTCGACGAGATCAATAGCGCCGGCTGCAAGTGCCAGATTACCGAATTGTTGGGCTGCTTCAGCTGCTTTTTGCTTAACAGTAGCTTGATCTTTACCGCTAAAAAATACTTTAACGCCATAAAGTGACGCGCATAATGCTAATTCAACTCCAGTTTCGACTAATAGTGGTTGAATAGTCTTTTCTGCCTGCATTTCTGGAATTCCAGCAATTAGAAAACCTGTTGTATGAATGACTGTTTCCAGGTTAGCTAGTTTCTTTAATTGTGGCATTAATTCATCTTCGAGCATTGGGATCAGTTCTGATGGTGGTCCTGGTAGCATCGCAACCCGCAGAAGTTTGCCATTAATTGTTGATTCTAGTAACATGCCTGGTGCTGAACCAATTTTATTATGCAGGATTACGGCACCATGCGGTGCTAGTGCCTGGGAATAATACTCCGTTGGCGGTTGAGTCCCAGCGCGTCGAGTTTGCCAGCGTTGGGTCAACTCTTCATATAGTTGCGAATTGATCATCAATTCAAGTCCGAGAAAATCGCAGACAACTTTACGGGTTAGGTCATCACAGGTTGGCCCGAGTCCGCCACTAGTAATGATCAGGTCAGTTTCAGGAGCCAATTTTTTTAAAGCTGCCGTCATTAACTGTGGTGCATCAGCTACCACTATTCCCTGTTCAGGTGGTAATCCGAGTTCAGTCAAAGCTAGCCCAATCGCTGCCATGTTGGTATTGATGGTTGTCCCTTTCAGCAGTTCACTGCCGGTACATATAGTAGAAATTTTCACTTACTTACTCCTTTAGGTTGATTTTTTTAGTGTCTGAATGAAAAAACTTCGATAAAAATCAAAAATCATGCTTACGCTGGAGTTTTGAAATAACCTCTCTATATTGTAGAGGTTATTAGAGAATTATCCAGATCATATTTTTATTTTTTGAAAATAAATTTGCATTCCCAGCTTAATTGTGGGATACTATAGTAATAATTGCTAATTTTTAGCAGGGTTTAGGAGTAATTAAATAACTAGGGTCTGAACGAAAATACCAAATAAACTTAATTGGGTATTTTCGTTCAGGCTCTAACTAACTGGAGATATTTTCATGGGGTACAAAATTAAAAGTTTAATGATTGGCTTATGGCAAAAAATTAAAATATTAATCATTCTGGCAATTATCGCAGCCGTTGGTTACGGTGGCTGGATAGGTTGGAAAAAATTTATCAAAAACACACAACGTAGCACTTCTCAAGGTGGAGCAAATCGTGCGGCTGCCATTGAAAGAAAAAGTAAATGAACAAAGCCGACTGCGTCGGAACGTCGAACATTGAACGTTCAACATCGAACGTCGAATAAAAAGGAAAAATACAAATTCCTATTAGCTAAATATAAAAAACGAGTTACTATTCACTACCATATATGAGTAGTGATAGTTAATTAGTGCCTGAACAAAAACTATGCTTTTGTTGGAGTTCACAGCTTTAGCGTGCAATCATTACGCTCAAAAAAACCGCCACAAAAGTAAAAGATGTCGTTAAAAATCAAAAATTTGTCGTGGAGAGTTTTGCCATGGCTTTTAGAGAGAAAAAAGGGAAAAAAGTGTTTTAAGGCTTAGACATCTAAGCATAGAGGAGTATGAAGAGGAGAAATTGCGTATAGGACTTAAATGACCTAAACCTTAAAACATTATTAGTATAACTCATTTTTTGATAATTGCACGCGTGAAAGTTAAAAAAAAGCAATAAAAACTTAGATTATCAATAAATATTGTACTGGTTTTATTTTTTTAAGGTTATGGTTATTGTTTTAGCCATATTTAAGCCAATACCGGGTATGCGTTTAACAATCTCTTCAGGCGTAGCTTTGCGTAGTTCACGAACTGAACCAAACTCTACTAATAAATTTTTTCGTCGTTTAGGTCCAATGCCTGGGATATCATCCAGTAGTGATTCGGTGATACGTCGGCTCCGCAGTTGTCGGTGATAGCCAATTGCAAAGCGGTGAGCTTCGTCGCGCAGAGCCTGTAATAGTCGTAATGCTGGTCGGTGGCGTTCAAGTACCAATGGTTCACTTGCACCGGGCAGAAAAATCTCTTCGCGTTTTTTTGCCAAGCCAATTAACGGCCGTGGGGGACATTTCATTAAGACCCAAGTCTCAATTGCAGAGCTCAGTTGCCCCTTGCCACCGTCTACCATAATTAGGTCTGGAAAAGGTTGCCCCTCTTTAAGTTTGCGCCCGTAATGGCGTCGAATAACCTCTTGCATCATTGCAAAGTCATCACTTTGATGAACATCACGAATTTTAAAACGGCGATATTTTTTCGGCACCGGCCGACCATTTTCAAAGCGCACCATACTGGCAACTGCCAATTGACCACTAATATTGGAAATATCAAAACCTTCGATAATTTGCGGAGCATAGGTCATGCCTAACGCCAGTTGCAGATCGTCAACTGCAGCCTGTCCGATTGGAGATGATATTTTAGCAAATCTGAAAGAGCGTTTTTTTACTCCAAAAATAGCCTCAATATTGGTAATAATATCCCGTAGTTTTGCTGCTAGTTCAAATTTTTGTTCAGTCGCTTTCGTCTGCATCTTTTGGTTCAATTCCTCAACCAACTCTTTAACCGAGCCATCAAGAATTTGCATCATTTGTTCAACTCGCTCCATATATGCGGCGCGAGTCACTTTGCCCACGCATGGTTCGCAACAATCTTTAACAATTCTTTTCAAACAGTGTTTGTGATGGGTTTCGTCGGGGATACGTGGATAACATGAACAGAGTCCAAACCAGGCCGCGAGAAACTCCATTGTTGGCTTCAGTGCACCACCTTTGGGGAATGGACCGAAATAGCGGCATTGGTCATCTTTGCGGACGCGGGCTAATTTCAGGCGCGGGAATGGTTCATGCAAATTTATTTTAATCATCTGAAAGCGTTTATCATCACGCATCAAGATATTATAACGTGGTGCATATTCTTTGATCAGCCTTGATTCAAGTAATAGGGCCTCTTCTTCATTTTTGACCTGTTGATATTCCCAGTCAACAATTGATTTAATTAGTGAACGTAATTTGGGATCAGAAAGTTTATCGCGCGAAGGCTGAAAGTAGTGGCTGATGCGTTTACGCAAATTCGTCGCTTTGCCGACATAAATAACTTTGCCGAAAAGATCACGATAGATATAGACTCCAGGTTTTGCAGGAATATCGCCCGGCATAAATATTTTTTTATAATCAGTCACTTTTTTGCCTCTTTAATGGCGCGTGGGTAGATCACGAGGAGGCTAATACCTACTCCAAGGCAAAAAGTTGTATCGCCCCAGAATGGGAATGGTGGCAGGCCAATTAGTAGACCACTAATTAGTAAAATTATACCTTCGACAATAGTTAGATAGGCCATTAAGGGAATGATAACAGCATATTTTTTAGGTGCAATTAGTATCGCTGCGAAAATTGCGCCAATGATAGAAAATCCACCGCCCGCCATGCGCAGCCAATAGTTCAACATAGGATCATGGGGAATTGACTCTGCACCCAATCCATGTAGACCTGTAACGGCCCATGACCATGGTAATAAAACGCAGAGCATCGATATCCCCCAACCAAAAGTTGCAACTAACAGGATTAATTTTAGTAATCTTCCATACATTTGTACCTGAATCATATTTTCTAAATAGTTTATTTAATTTTCTTTGTGAAAGGTTGCTTTGACATTGATAGCGATACCGCCGCGAGGCATGAATTTGCCGATAACTTCGGCAAAGCGTGGCGAACAAGCTTCAACAACCGCATCAAGGATAGAGTTGACAGCCTCTTCATGAAATGTATTGCAGTTACGATGTGAAAACATGTGAAGTTTTAAAGATTTACTTTCAATACATAAGATATCTGGAATATAACGCACCGTGATATGCCCGAAATCAGGCTGACCAGTGACTGGACAGAGCGAGGTAAACTCTGGGCAGTCGAAGAGAATTTCATAATCCCGGTCTGCATAGATATTTTTAAATACTTCAAGTTTTGCGGATGCTGGGGTCTCTGGATAATTATTTTCTGATTTTTTTAAAAGTGAGAGTGATGAAAATCGTTCATCTTTTGCATTTATATTAGCTTTATCATTCATGATTAAACTTTCCTTTATTATTTAGTATAATGATAATTTAGCCTGTTTTTTCTATTTTTTTAGCGTTATAGTCGGCAAAATGCTCCTAAATATAGCCAAATAATAGCTTTTATCGTAAAAACATTAAACTTTAATTGCGAGTTTTCTTGATTTATTGAATTATTACAGCTATATTCTAAGAGTTTTTAATTTATAAAGTTATTCCGCCTATAAATCAACAAGGGTTAAATAAAGGGTTAATTCAATGAAGTTTGCTAAGAAATCACTGGTTATGCTAATTTTATTCTGTACATTTTTCGTCTCGGTCAATTCATTTGCTGGAGATCCGTTTGAGAAACTTGGTCGAGGTGTTGCCAATATTGCGTTTTGTTGGGGCGAAATACTGATGAAACCTTATGATGTAAATAAAGATAAGGGTGCAGTAGCAGCAGTAACCTATGGCGTATTCAAAGGAATCGGTTTTACCGTTGCTAGAGTATGTGTTGGGGTTGTTGATATTGTAACATTCCCAATGATGTTGCCAAATTGCCCAGATGATCCAAATGACACAGGCTGGGGTTATGGTCCATTGATGAGCCCTCCATGGGTATTTGACATCGAGCATAATCCATATAATTTCTTCTATGATGATACTGCGATTGCTGAATAGCATCATATTATGATAATATAATTTTAGCCCGCCACTTGGCGGGCTTTTTAGTTTTAAATTTCAGGCAATGCCTGTTTATTAAGGATATTAAAATGAGTTTTTCATGTGGTTTCGTTGGTCTGCCAAATGTCGGTAAATCAACTCTGTTTAATGCGTTAAGCAATGGCGGTGCTGTTGCAGCAAATTTCCCATTTTGTACAATTGAACCGAATACAGGCATGATTCCAGTGCCAGACGAACGACTTGAAGTATTGGCAAAACTGGAAAAATCTGGAAAAATAATTCCATCTACGTTAAAGTTTATTGATATTGCTGGATTGGTCGAAGGCGCTAGTCAAGGTCAAGGATTGGGTAATCAGTTCCTCGGGCACATCAGAAATGTTGATGCGCTGGCTCATGTGGTACGTTGTTTTAAAGATGATGATGTAATTCATGTCGATGGTATAGTCAATCCTAGTAATGATATTGAAGTTATCATGACAGAACTAATGCTTGCTGACTTGGATTATCTGGACAAAAAACTGGAAAAATCACGTAAATTGATGCGTTCGGGAGATGCGGATACTAAAGCTGAACTTGAACTAATGGCGCGTTTTGCCAAACAGTTAGGGGATGGACAACGTCCTGAATATAATCGTGAAGATCCTAAAGAGTCGGCACTTGCTGACAACATTGGGCTACTATCATTAAAACCAGCATTTATCTGTGCCAATACCGATGAAGATACTTTTATTAATTTTGGTAAAGATTCGGCAACTAAAGGGTTGCTTGAATATGCGGCTGAGCATAATTTTGAAGTTGTTCCTGTCTGTGCAAAACTTGAAGAGGAGTTAGCCCAACTGGAACCAGATGAAGCTCAGATGTTTCTTGAAGAACTAGGAATTACAGAAAACGGCCTGAGTCGAGTTATTCATACTGGCTATCGTCTGCTTAATTACAACACCTATTTCACAGTAGGTCCAATGGAAGCCCGTGCTTGGACTATTGTTGCTGGCACCCCCGCACCAGAAGCCGCTGGTAAAATTCATACAGACTTGTGCCGCGGCTTCATTCGCATGGAGACTGTTGCTTATAGTGATATGGTTGAATATGATGGCTGGAATGGGGCTAAAAACGCAGGAAAATTGCGCATCGAGGGTAAAGACTATATCGTTCAAGATGGCGATGTAATTCATGTCAGATTCTCAGTATAACTTTTGAAATTACTTTAATCCCCAAAAAGATTTTTTGTTTCCCGACTTGCTTTTTTAGTTTATACGATTAAATTAAGATAATTTAATCGTATAAATTGAATAAAAACTCTGGTAATGAAGGATTAATCAACCTATCATTTCGCAATCAATCGTAAATGAAATAGTTCTGTAACATTTAAATAAAGGTGGCGGAACTATATTTATACAAGGTAAATTAAATGAAGATTAAAGTTGTTGCATATAATATTGCTTGTGCGCAATGGTGTAGAGTAGAGTCGTTGGTAACTGAATTGAAACCGTTAAATGCGGATATTCTGCTCTTAAGTGAGGTGCCTAGACTTAATTCAGGTATTAGTGATGATGAGTGGATTGATGAACTTGCTGAAAAATTGGGATTTAAACACTTTTTTATAGGAACTATATCTTCGGCTAATCATCAAGCACCTGACTGGCCAGCCTTGAGCGGAAGGCATGGTGGAAAGTATAAGGCTATTCTAAGTCGTACGCCACTAACTAATTGTTGTGATATAGAGCTTAATGGTGATGGCTGGAGTCCTGCAAGTGCAGTCAGGGCGGATACCATTATAGCTGGTACAACTATTACGTTTTATGCATTGCATATTCCCGGCATTCATAATTGGCAAAAATCAACACACCGTCATTTAGCTACCGAGATTGTGGATTATAAATTAGGTAAAAACGCTATTGTTGGCGGTGATTTTAATGAACCTGGCAATTCTGAAGTAATGATTCAGTTGATTGAAAATAGTCATTTGGTTAATACAGTCACCAAACATCCAATAGACCATGTTCTCTATGATAATCAAAATAGTGAATATGCAATAGACCATATTCTCTATGACGATCAGCATGGTGTTAGAGCTCTTACCAGTGGTGAACATTGGGGGGCGCAAGTAGGAGAAAATTCTCTTTCAGGTTATTTGTCCGATCATCCATATATTTGGACAGATTTTATGATTACATAAAAATAAAAAACATGGAGTGTAGACTTATGAAAATAATTAAAATGTATATCTTAATTTTTTATATGATTGTATTTAATGGAGTAATGGTTTCAGCCGCAGGATTGAATCAAGGAGTTGCGACTTACCGTCTCGAGGCTGAAAACTGTTACTCGGTGATTAATGATAGTGGCACTAATCAAAATATTATTGTTGGTGGAGCTGCTTTGGCTGGAGATAATAAATTTGTTACTCTATACGATGAAGGGGATACGGTAAAGTTGACATTTAATGTCCAGAATGCCGGTGAATATAGCTTGATCTTAAGAGTGCGCAGTGGTTGGACTAACAGCAGTAGTGGCTTTTTTTCTGCTAACCAATATCAATGCCATATTGATGGTGTTTTGGAGAATTTTATCGGTGATTCGTCATCAATTTCAGCTCAAGATGCGACAAATGGGTTTTGTTGGGGGAATCTTGAAGCGGGTAGTATAAATCTTACTGCCGGAAATCATACGGTTGAGATTACAATGGGTAGTTGTGAGTGGGGAGCGGTTGATGCATTGCTGTTGACTTTGACAAAGGCCAAACCATTGCCATTTATGATTGAGGCTGAAGCGGCTTATACTATAGTTAATGATGTTGGTAGTAATCAGGATATTGTTGTAGGCAATGCTGATTTAGCGAGCAATGGAAAATTTATCACCCTGTATGATGATGGTGATGCAGTAAAATTTACTTTTAACATCAATGTTGCGGGGAATTATCAACTTGCAGTCCGCGAACGCAGTGGATGGATTAATAATAGCAGTGTTTTCTTTTCCAATTCAGCTTATAGTTTTATGCTTGATAATGAAGTCATGGATTTTGTTGGTGATTCTGAGTCTATTTCAGCTCTAGACCCCCATAATAGTTTTTTCTGGGGTAATATGATTGCTCCAGTTATATATCTTAACAGTGGAGAGCACAGCATTGAGGTTACTATAAGAAATTTTAATTGGGGTGCAGTTGATCTACTTTCAGGTATACCAGTCAGTGCTCCTAATGACGGTGTTATGATTTTGAGTGATACAGAAAAGAAAACTCTCGAACGTTTTCTCTTTCCATTGCCGCATAATTATCAGTTAGCTGGTAATGTATTGGCCTTTGCTATTCCCGATGGCGGGATTTTCATAAATAGAGATCCAGCAATGAGTGCAAAAAGTCAGCAGTTTATTGATGATTTTCGTAGTGAGCTGGCAGTAAAATATAGTTCTGGCACAACAGCAATGCTTCCGGTATGCGTTAAAGAATTAAAGATCTATATTGGAACAAATGATAACTATGTCCCATTCCAGACAGCTATAAACCAACAGCAACTTGACTTGAGTGAACTACATAGTGCGCCTAATCAAGAACAGGCATACTCTATTTCCGTTGTTGAAAACAGCGAAAGTGTAGATGTATATATTGCTGGTAATGATGCAGCTGGAATTTATAATGGTTTGGGAACATTTAGACAATTATTGACTGCTTTCAGCAGTGAACATCGTCTGGTTGTGCCGTTGGTTAATATTGTTGATTGGCCAGATATTAAATATCGTGGAGTTTGGGGCAACTTGGACAGTGTGGCAGCAGAGCAGTTTGCTGCTTATTCGCAACTTAAACTAAATATTTATGGTGGACCAGACCTGCGTTTGAATTATAATGCAGATCACTTCAGCTATCCACCAACCCAGACGATAATGGATTGTGGTGACAGATATAATATTCGGATGATTCCAATTCTAGCTCATATCGACGGCTTATTGCGTTGGTGGCAATATATTGGGAATAATTATCCTAATTTACGTGGAATTTCAGGTAGTAATGATACTTGGGTAGAGGGGCGTTACCCTTGGTGTTTTTCTCAAAGCAATAGTCAATGGGTAATGGATCAGATGTTTACAACTGCAGCCAGTGAGGTCAATTGTCAACAATTATGGGTTTGGCCATCAGAGCTCGGTTATGCTTGTCATTGTTCGCAATGTCAAGGTAATTTAACTGAAGCTGAATTAAAACTGTCACAGTATACTCATGAGTTCGACCATCTTATTCATGCATTTAATGAGGCTAAAACTATTAATGCAGACCTACAGATGACGCTGATTACGACTCAGGGCACTAGAGATTTGAATATTGAATTATTAAACTACCTACCCAATGAGGTTGGGCTGGATATTTATGATGGCAGTTTAACCTATCATACTGAGATTGATCGTCCTATCCTCGCCCCATTTGATACGTTAATTAATGCGATGAATAATTCAGGCCGCTCATTAGGTATCGTTACGATGTTTTCAGCATCACATTATCCTGCCAATATGTTATTCCCATTTAATACCCCAATATTGGCAAAAACCAGAATGACTGAATTTAAGAATTATGGGGTTGAACGGATGATCGGTTGGATACCGCCAAGCATCTTTGTTCAACAGATAAATGGAGAAAGTATTGCAGAGTTTGCTTGGAATGCAACTGGACGTAGCCGAGATGAATTTATTGCTTCATGGGCGGTACGCAAACATTTAGCACAACCAGATACAGTAGTAGAGATTATTAAACTACAGGAATATGCACAATTAGCCTGTAGTAAAGGGATTCGTGGCGGTGATCTTGAACCAGCAATTGAACGATTGTCTGCTGTTGTTATGGGTCAAACTCCACAGAATGGCACCTACTTCAACATTTTGCGTGGTTTCAAAGCTCCAACTCACAGCGATCTTGTCACAACCCTAACGGATTGTAATAGAGCAATAGTACTAGCGGAAACGCAGGGTAATGAAAAGTTAATTGCTGGAGCTTACCTTACTCGACAGTGGATTGCGATATTTGAACAATATGCATTATATCTTGAAGATCCAACTGCGAATGGTGCTGGTGTGCGGAATACAATATCAGGGCTCACTGCAAAATTGTCTGAATACTGGGAACGCTGGATTGCGACTCAATCACTTAATGCTGATGAATATAATAGATGGCATGATAAAATGGATGTTTTATTAACTTATCTTAGTAATATAGAATAGTAGAGAAATTCTAAATGATAGCCGTTAAGCTTAATTACCTTAAATATAATCAAAAAGTATATTTTTTTTAATTTACGACTTGCTTTTTAAATTTATACGATTAAATTCATAATTAGGTTAATCGTATAAATAGAAATTTGTAATGGAGGATGAATTATCTTGCCATTCCGCCTATGAATATAAATAAAATAGGAAATGTGTATTGGAATATTGTTTTTGCTGTGAAGAATTTCATAGTAATTTTATCTAAATAAAATACGAATTTTTAACAAAAAAAGGAACGTAAGCTTATGAAAATGATCAGAAAAATCCAAACAATCTATTATAGAATTTTCACATTAATAGAACTCCTCGTGGTGATCGCTATCATTGCGATTCTTGCAAGTATGTTACTTCCGGCATTAAATCAGGCGCGAGAAGTAGCCAAAGCCATTAGTTGTACCAATAATATGAAGAATATCTATCTTGGCGCTAATTTTTATATGGATTCTAATGATCTATATCTACCTGGTACGCTACAGCAGTCGCCTGACGGTGGAACAGCGTGGCGTCATTGGGATGGTGCAATAGCTAGGGAGTTATATGGTGATGCCAATGTGCACCATTTAAGTGAAAGTAAAACTATCGCTAGATCAAAATTATTTACCTGCCCGGCAGCTGATTTAGGAGAATTTAGAAATGTTGCTAATGCTCGTTATATAACCTATGCTCCAACGTCATGTGCGGAAACACATGCTGATATTGCAACTACACCTGGTGGTTGGACCCTATCATGGGATGATCGTGATGTCGCTAAAAGTTTTAAAGTAATTCCTGCTAGAGGTGTATTACTGATTGAGCAAAAGCTCTGGGATCATTGGGGATCAACCGTTCTAGTCAATGGTTATTGTATGCCTTGGGCTGTCAACAGTCCAGCTTGGGAGAATCGTGGAAGTAGAGGAACTTGGGACTATGGTATTTGGCCTAAGTATCGACATAATAATGGAGCAAATTTTGTCTTTAAAGATGGTCATGTCAAATCACATAAAAGAGTGGTCACTATCGATAAAAACTGGCTGATACGCAGATAATTTTTTTTGTGAATTGAGATTGTGGTGCTTGGTTATATATCTTAGCCAGCACCATTTTATTTGTCTTATTATTATATTGAAAGTAATTTAAGTCTTGGCAGTGAAATTTTAAAATCTGTAGTGAAGAGTTTTTACATTACCTTAAAAGGAAAAAGAAAAATGCATGGAATGAAGATATCAATATTTGGAGCTCTGTTTGTGGGCTGGTTAGCGATGGGATATACTGCGGATAAATTAGCTGCACCACCTGCGCTGTTTAAAGCAGTCAAAAAATCTGCAACAATTAAAGTTAAACCAACTCTTTCAGCAAATGAGATTGTTTATGGACAAAAAAAACTGATTATCAACCAGCAGGGAAAATGGGTTATCCAAGCTAATAATAGTAATATTGTTGATGACTGTTATTGGCTCAATATCACTAAGGTCGGCGGTTTCGGCATTCCGTACCGTAAGCCTGTATATGATAAACAATTTAAATACCTGCCTGAGAGTAAATCTTATACCTTTTCCTGCAAATTTCCGGTTGGCATCAAAAATAGTTATGGCACGTTTACCCGAACTGTGACCCTGTTGAAAGATAATCTGTTAAAAGTTGATATTAACTCTGATATTCCAGCTGGCGTTAAAGTAAATTATCAACACATGACCATGGCTTTGCCATTTCTGGCTTGCGAAGGGAAACAAGTCATTGTTAATGGTAAAGCTCTCGATTTTGCTAAATCCACAGATCCTAAAACGGATAAACAACACGAGCTCTTCAATGGGCAATTGAAAAGTATGGTTTTCACCCCAAAGAGCGTTGCGACAACATTCAGCATGAAAATGCTAACTAATAGCAGATGTACTATTTCTGAACGTCGATTAAAAAATTCAACAGGTGCACAGGATGTTATTATAAGAATTATGCTGGATAAGGCGAATAAAATATCATTTATTCTCGATATCAGCAAAAATAGTGCAAGTGCTATGAAAAAATCAGCTGACAGCTATGCAGGGATTGATTTTTGGCGTAACGACCGGCTCCATGTACCAAATTTCAACTATAGTCGCAATTTATTGCGTAATGCATCATTTGAATCTGGATTACGTTATTATTCATTGATTAATGTTTGGGGTGATGATAAGCCCCAACCGGCACAACGGGTATATAAAACAACTTCGAAAGAGGCAAAATTTGGCCATGATGCTTTGGAAATAACAGCCATCAAAGGGCGAGATCAAATAGGTTTTCTTCAGACGTTTGCTATTCCAGTCACTACTGGGAAAAAATATACTTTAAGTTTTTATCTTAAAGCTGAACGGAATAATTCACTAGTCTATTTGCGTTCGATTACTGCTAAATGGATGCAGTTTCCGGAAATTGGATCATATAACGCCCCAGTGGGCAAATGGCAGCGGCATAGTGTAACTTTTACCGCACCTAATAGTGCGGTAACTATTTTAATCCGTGGTATATATCATGGTAAACAACCAGGTGGAACAGCTAAAATATGGATGGATGGACTGCAGCTTGAAGCTGGCGATAAAGCTACAAAATGGGTTCCTTCAGCGCCATTGGCAGCAGTATTGAAAACAAGTAATAAAGATAATTTCATCCTTGAAGGCGAGCCAGTTCAGGCTAAGCTAAATATTTCTTCAACTCCCAACACGACTGGGAAACTAAAATGTTCATTAATTAATTTCTTTTACCAACAGGTTTGGCAGGGAGATTTTGCCTTTAAAACTGATAAAAATGGTTATGCGACCGTCAAATTACCATTAGACGCTAGCTGTAAAAGGGGTATTTATGTTTTAGATTGTAGTTTTAAACTGGACAATAAACCGCTATGGCGTGATTTTTTCAGATTATCCCGTATGAAACCGGTACCGGCAAAATATCGCAATGAAGATATTGTTACTTTAGAAATTGCAGATAAAATTACTCGGAAAGATGATTTGTGGAAACGTTATTCTATTATTGGTATAAAATCGTTTTACGGTAATAGTGCACTGACGCTGAACAAACAGCTTTTTGATATTATTACTAAAAAATATAATTTCCATCAGTTTAGTGGGGTAATGAGTAGCCGTGATGGAAAAATTGGCAATGCTAAATTTGATTTTAGAAATATGCCTAAAGTAACCCCGCAGATCGAGAAACAGGTTGAAGAGGCCTGCTATCAAAAAGCCAAAAAGTATTCTTGGGTAAAGGTATGGCTTTTTAGTGATGAACCAGAGGCTGGTGCAGGTAGTAAATTTTATGCATTGAAAACTGGAAACTATACTGATTTTGCAAAATTAATGTTGGCATGTCGGCGCGGGGTTAAACGTTTTGATTCCAATAAGTTGGTTATTCTTGATGGTGCCTGTAATATGTCACCTGCTGATGGTATTCGCTGGGTTGATAACTGGATGGGAGCAGCAACAAAATTGGCTCCTAACGAGCTGTTTGACGGTAGCTCTATCCATCCATACCGAACTTTACCTGAAGATCCTGATATAGATAGTGATACCAGTGCTTTAGTTAAAATGCTTACTAAACATGGCTATGATAAGAAACCTGTCTACTGGAATGGGGCGATATACTATAAATGTTATAATATTCCTGAGTGGAATTTAAGCCCATATCGTGGCTGTTCGACTGACCATTGGCGGGGCAATACCTGTACTTATGCAATGGGTTGGGGCGAACGGATCGCTGCCGCCTATGCCGCACGAAGCTGGTTGGTTGGCTTAAAATATCAAGATCATATTAAACACATGAATAACTGGACTTCGGTAACCTTTATTGATGCTAACTTAACACCGTTAGCTCTACAAAAGATTCCTAACACCTTGGCAAATGTGCTTGGCAATGCAACCTTTAAACAGGATATTAGGTTTGCCCCACAATGTCGGGCTTATCTGTTCGAGGATGCTCAAAAGCGCCCAGTTGCTGCCGTTTGGTCATATATTCCTAAGGTTGACCACGGTTTGGAACCAGCACCAATGGTGACGATGAAAATTACTGGACGAGTACCGGAATTTATTGATCTGATGGGCAATTCACATTATCTGCAACCTACAGCCGACGGGAAAGTTAAATTTCCATTATCACCCTATCCAGTTTTTATTCGTGGTGTTGCTGGGTCGTTGAAGTCATTGGCAAAAAGTCTTGCTGATTGCCGGATAACTGGTAGCAATATTAGTCCAGTTAAATTATTTGTCAATCCAGTGTCAACATCAAATATATCAATTCAGGTGAAAAACATGATTTCACGCCCTATCAGTGGCGCGGGGACAGTAACGGTTCAGTCAAAAAAATCTAAGCAAAAGTTGAATTTAGCTTCGCGTGGAACTGAGAAAATCATCCTACCATTAAGTAAACCAATTACCTATTCAGCTATTAATGATATTCCGGTAATTATGGATATGAAACTTAACGGTAAGCGTAGTTTCAAAGCTAACGGTACATTTAGTAGTTTTGCCATTAAAAAAAGTCAAAACGCAATTGTTATTGATGGCAAGCTAAATGACTGGCGCGATATTAAATATATAAAACTGAAGAATCGCTATCTAGGTAAAGGAATAAAAAATATTACAGACGATGATTTCTCAGCTCGCTTCAAGATGACCTGGGATGAAAACAGTCTCTATTTTATGCTTGAGGTTACTGATAATAATCTATTTACCTTGCCACGTAAGAATATCTCATATCGTTATATGAATGATTCGGTTCAACTTTATATCGATACCTTAAACGATGCTCGAGCTAAAAAGAGCAAAGATTTTGATGGTAATGATTATGAATACGATCTCTTCCCGAATATGAAGGACAATTCTGTTCAGGTATATCGTCGATTGGTTCCAGATCCACAGCTGGCTGGTGGGTTGCTTGCTCCAAAGGCCAACACCATCGCCAAACGAGTAAAAGCGGTTTTTACCAAAACTGCTCATGGATACATTTATGAAGTTGCTTTCCCTCAGAGAATTCTGATGCCAATGCGTCTAAAAGCTGGCACAACTGTCGGTTTAGGGCTTTTCTTAAATGATAATGATAATAACAAATGGCGGAATGGTTTAACCTCGACTCCGCCACAAACGAGTTGTTTTATGACCCCACATCTCTATCCAGTGATGTTATTGACAGATTAGTCTCTTTTAGGTCTTTGATATACTCAGGGATTCAGTCTATGGTTGACAGGCTTCAAGCCTGCTGCCAATGACTGAAAACTGTGGGTAAAAGATAACTCTTTGTCGTTATTTCAGAGCTAGTCCCTTATGAAAAAAATACCCCAGGCTTCGCTTGGGGCTGTTTATTTTCAGGGGCTAGCCTTTTTTCTGTGCTGAAAGCACAAAATTCCATAACTCCACCCTTTCCTGCTTGGTGGAAAAATAAAAGAACCAAAGAAAATTCCCAGTCAATGTGGGATTGACATCCCTGTCAAGAATAAAACGTTCTGCGTGCAAAACAATCTTCGGTTCGTGACTAGGAAGTCACTTTTACTGGGAGTTCTACTTGGACTTTTATTTTAAGGTGTGGAGCTCTGAAATTCAACAACCTAGGGGCAGTCGAGGAGGAACGACGAGACAGCCACCGTTAGGTGGAGTGAGCTTGTGAACGGCAAACCCTAGGATTCGCCCCCTCATGATAATCAGTGCTGACCTTGTAAAATGATTTTTTTTAGTCTAGATCATTTGTTCAGTACCTAAAGGTTGAACCACGAGCGGAATCGTACCTAAGTAGTAATAAATAATATTATTATAAGAGATTAAATATAAGAATAGTATATAATTGGATTGGGAAAAAATGGAGGCGCGAACCGGATTTGAACCGGTGTGGATGGTTTTGCAGACCACTGCCTAGCCACTCGGCCATCGCGCCACTAAATTAACTTAGAGCTTATAAAATAACCTAATATGGCTCTTTTGCTAGTTCTGAAGAAAATATTTTCCGCTTTTTATTCCTTCATTACGATTGAAGTTATCAGAAAACTGTTTAATTTAAAGGTGTCTAATTATGGCAGTTAATTTTAATTGTCAAAATAATAAAATTAAGCGGTTATTACCTCATAGCTGATAAGCTTTAATTGCAGGTGAATTTAACCTATGAAAATATAAATGAACTGGAGAGCTAGTGAAAAAGAGATTAGAAGAGTTACAAAACCGATATGATATTATAATTATAGGCAGTGGTTTGGGGGGATTAACTGCGGCCAATGTCATGGGGCGTAATGGTTATAAGGTATTGCTGGCAGAACATCATTTCCAACTGGGCGGTCTTGCTACCTATTTTAAGCGTAAACAGCATGTTTTTGACGTTGCCCTGCATGGCTTCCCGATTGGGATGAAAAAAACCATGCGGAAATATTGGTCTAAAGAGTTGGCTGAACATATTGTTCAGGTAAAAAGTGTCAGATTTGAAAATCCACAATTTTCCATTGATACAGATTTTACTGAAACCGACTTTACCAATAAGCTAGTTGAAGATTTCAAGGTAAAACGTGAAACCGCAGAGGCATTTTATAGTGAATTGGCTGCAATGAATTTTTATGATGCCAATCCCATGAATAATATGGAACTCTTTGACAAATATTTTCCGGGGCGTAATGATGTTGTTAGGTTTCTGATGGAACCGATTACCTATGCCAATGGCTCAACTTTAGATGAACCAGCAATAACTTACGGTATTGTTTTTTCAAACTTTATGAGTAAAGGCGTCTATACCTTTGCAGGCGGGACCGATCTGATGTTGCAGATGATGGAAAAAGAGCTTGAAAAAAATGGTGTTGATCTGGTTACTAGTGCTGAAGTTGAAGATATTATTGTTGAAAACAGTAAAGTTTGCGGGGCGGTAATAAATGGTCAACAGATTGAGTGTCGAGCTGTAATTTCTAATGCTAATCTGCTCTCAACTATTAATAAATATGCCGGACGTGAAAATTTCTCTGCTGAATATCTTAAACAGGTAGATCAGGTAAGATTAAATAGTAGCAGTAGTCAGGTCTATTTAGGGCTAAAGGCTGGTGAAAGCTTTGATTATATCGGAGATTTACTCTTTACCTCAACCTGTCCATTCTTTTCGCCTGAAAAAGTTATTTCTAGCGATATTACCAGTCGGACATATTCGATTTACTATCCTGAAATGCGACCAGGCTCAAATGACTATACTGTTGTTGCATCTATGAATTCACGCTACGAAGACTGGGCAAATTTAAGTGAAGATGCTTATCAGGTAAAAAAACAGCAGATGATTGATGATACACTTAAACATTTAGATCAATACATTCCAGGTATCGCTGATAAAATTGATTTTGCCGAAGCGGCAACCCCAGCTACCTTTGAACGCTACACCCTACATGGTGGTGGTGCTTCATTCGGCACAAAATTTGAAGGTCTTGAGGTCAGTATGCAGTTACCTAAGCAGCTAGATGGTCTTTTCCATACTGGATCAGTTGGAATTATTATGTCCGGCTGGCTTGGTGCAGCCAACTATGGTGTAATTATCTCACATGGTGTCGATAAATATTTAACGGCAATAGAATAAACGGCGTTATTTATAGTTCGAGCGGGAAGAAACTTCAAGCTTCCTTATTCAGTCGCAAGATTTAAGCCCAATAAGACGGTCAATAGCGGAAATGGCAAATAAAATCTTATTCGCGACCAGGAGGTCGACTCCCACCTTAAAAATGTGTAAATTAGCTCTATTTTTATTTTTCGAGTGAGTTTTTTAGGATTATCACACCTTTCCTGCTTAGTGGTAAAATCTAAAATCCAAATAAAAGTCCCAGTCAATGTGGGATCGACATCCCTGTCGAGAAGAAAACGCTCTGCTTGCAAACCAAGTTTTGGTTCGTGACTAGGAAGTCACTCCTACATTAAAAGAGGTTCGTGACTAGGAAGTCACTCCTACCGGGAGTTTTACTTGGACTTTTTATTTTCAGGGGTGGAGCTCTGGGTATTTGTTAACTGCGAAGTGGCATCTGCCTTAGGGATCTAATTAGCGCTGGAGTAATTTGTGATGATAGCGCAAAATACCGTTTTCGATGCCTTTGATTAATTTATCCTGATAACTTTTGGTATTCATTTGACGTGCTTCGGCACGGTTAGAGAGGAAACCGAGTTCAATTAATATCGCGGGTGCTGAGGAATTTTTTAAAACATAAAATCTTGCGTGTTTAACTCCACGATCTCCAGCTCTAGTATGACGAAGTAATCCACGCTGTATTTCATAGGCCAATGCGGAATTGTTTTTATCAAATTTATTGCCAGATTCTACTTTAAATGATGGTTTCCCAGCATGGGTTGATGCCGTGCCGACTGGCGCTAAACAGAATGTTTCAATTCCTTTAACCGATTTAGTGCCAGCAATATTGGCATGGATTGAAATAAAAATATCAGGTTTAAGCTGTTTTCCCAATGTTGTACGTTGTTTTAGGGTAAGGGTTGTGTCGTAACTTCTGGTCATTAAGACCATATACCCTCGCGCTCGCAAGCGGTTGCGGAGTTTTTTTGCAATCTGTAAAGTAAAATCTTTTTCTTTAACCCCATTGCCATGCCCCCCAATATCTTTGCCTCCATGGCCTGGATCAAGCATTATCACCTTCATTCGGTGTTTATTAATTGAGTAATGGCGCAATATTGGGTCGATCATTAATAGGAAATCTTTATCACTGACATAGGCTTGAATGCCACGATTAAATGGAGCGAACATCAAACTAACTTTTACGTCATCAAATATCGCATTTTTTTTATTATGATAGAAGGTCAAGCGATGCCAGCGATTCCAAATAACCGTTTTCTCTTTCCAGACATAACACTGCATATTATAATATTTTGCCACATCACGTAGGTAAACATAGTGCCTGCCGTAGGCCTTGGTAAATCTAATGTCTGAAGTGCCTGCAAATGCCGTCACCCCGTTAAAGAGTGCTAACATCGTAATGGCAATTATTATAATTTTTAGTTTCATATTAAAGCTTTTGTTATTTGCCGTGATTAATTTTTATCCGCATTTTTGTAACCTCTTTTTGCATAATTAAATTCTTTTTATTTTAGTCTTCGGTCTTCAGTTTTGAGGCAATTTTTAAGATAAAACCCTGTAAAATTAACCGTTATTTAAGCGCCATTTAGCCGTTATTTTAATCTAATAGGAATTTGTATTTCCTAATTGTATAAAAAAAGAGTTTTGCCAACGAATTAAACAAATTAAACGAATTAATGGTTACCTTTCAGCCTGCATACTCCGCTGACGCGTTGCATGACAGTCTAAAATGTAACCATTGGGTTATTACAATAAAAAAGAGTTGCCTTTTCATTTTTTAATGATACCCGATGTTTAGATTTTTGCGAAGTAAAAATATGAATATCTTGTTTCCCTTCGTTAAATTCGTTGGCTAATGTTTTTATTTTTTTTAAGTTCCGGCAGAGCCGGTTATGTTCAATTTCCCTAGAAAATCTTTTCCCATCGCTCGCTTTTATTCCCCAGTGCGAAGCACTGCACAATTTGCAGGCGGTAAATATTTTTAATTACCCACATAGTTCATCTGCAAATTTAGTCCTCAAACTTCTTCAGTTGTTCATCGTTAAGTTCATCAGCATAGGCTTTTTTACGTTTGGTCTGTTTCTTTTCAGGTTTAATCACTTTTACATCTTCTCGCTTACAGCAGACTGGTGGCATGCCACGTTCCATTTGTAACGAAACTTCTTGGGTTAATAAATTACGGTCACAAACGCGCCCTCTGCCGGTTTTACATTCACATATATCGCCGAGACGTGGCATGTTTTTTCCTAAATGTTTATAACTTTCGTGTTCAAATTTAAGGCAACATTTAAGTCGTCCACAAGCGCCAGAGATTGAGCTTGGGGTGAGTGATAGATCCTGTTCTTTAGCCATTCTGACATTAATTGAAGAAAAATCATCGAGAAATGAGCTACAGCAAAGCTGGCGTCCACAGATACCGATTCCGCCATGAATTGCAGTTTCATCACGCACGCCGATCTGACGCAGTTCGATTCTGGTGCTAAATGCCTTAGCGAGCTCCTTAACCAAATTACGAAAATCAATGCGACCACCTGCGGTAAACTGGAATGTGATTAATTTACCATCAAATGAATAGTGAGAGTTAAGCAGATTCATCTGTAGTTTTGTTTCGCCAACCAGTTTGGTGGCAGTTCTAATCGATGATTTAGCCCGAATCTCATTTTCATGGGCTTTACTTTTATCGTGAACGGTCGCCTTGCGCTGAATACGTGGTATTGGTTTTTTATCGGCACTGACAGGTGGTGCAGTATTGCTGATCTGGACTATCATGCCGTAATCCAAGTAATATTCTTTACGAATAACACACCAGTCGTTAATTTTCAAATTCATATTATTCTGGGCGGCAGCCTGATATTTTGCCCCATTATCCAGTTTTATCGTATAAGTTTTATTCATAGTTATTAATTTTATTGAAACCTTAATTTTATTTTTTAGCTGGAGTTTTTAGTCTTAAATATAACTCTCTAGTTGTGGGACTAGCTATTTTACTGGTTTTCCAGATAAATATTCATGGTTAAAGTATTCCTGTCCCCAACCAGCTAACTTACTTTGCTTAAAGACTAGTGGCATGCATTCATCTTGAGTAGTATAGGTATCATGCCATTTGGTATCAATATAGTAATACCAGGTGTCTGGTTTATTAAAAACTTCATCGCGTAATGGCTCGCCCATTACTGCAAGTACTTCAGCTTTAGTCATTCCAACTCGAAGTTTGGTGGCATTTTGTTGATTTTTATATTGTGAAAAGTAGGCGCATGAACAGAGCATACTAGTAGAGAGTAAGGTCAGCACGAGCATAAGTCGGCTTAAATAATGTTTCATAAGTATTCCTTAAGTTATACCCCTAATGGGTAGATTTTTTAATAGTGTACATTCAGGCACTAGATAGTATATTACTTCTTGGGCCTAACATCAATCGCCTATTGCTTAAAAACTTCATTAATAAAATTTGGTGTTAATAATTTTAGCATATATAACCATTTAATCAAGATAACGAGCGGGGATTAAAGGGAAAAATCATTCGAACATTACTTTTTGTAGAGGTGAAACAGGTTGGCTGTTGTTATATCCACACCGTAAATAGATTTATTGTCACTGATTTGCTCTAAAAGGATACCAAAATATGGCTCCAGTTCAGCTTTGAGCTGTTGACGTTCTGGGTTGGTTAGATTTTTGACTGAGACATCTTGTGCCATTCCACCAACATGTGGAAATCCCGGCGACTGTCCAGCCTGCAACATTATTTCGCGTTCCCACCACTGTAGTTCAATATCATTAAGCTCGATGCGTGCTGTTGGAAGTTTATCATAACCAAATGCCGCTTTAAAGTCTCGTTTGATATTCGGATAATTTGCCTGTTGATTTGGGGCAAGAATAATATCAAGTTGTTCTTGCCAAGTGCGATTACTACTGGTCAGATAGGCTTTATCTTTTAATTCTGGATATTTTATCTCAAATTGAGCTATAACTTTTCTAACTTCAGTTTCAATTGTCATATCTCTATCCTGACTAATATATTATTAACGATTAACGATTAACGATCAACGATCAACGATCAATTTCCGTCCACTTAATTGGCAGAATTGCGGACTATCTATTCCCCAGAGATTACGGGCCAACTCCAATAGATAACCGCGACTACAGGCAAACTCCGTTTGATTGCTTGATGAAAATAGCTTCAAAAATTGCTCTTTATCAGCTGTTTCAATTTTATCGCCTTGAATTTTTCTAACTAGCCACGGATCATGCAGCAGACCACGGGCCGCAATTATGCCTACCACGCCTGATTGCTGGCGCAGTTGTTCAGCATCTGCCGGCGTAAAAATATCTCCACTACCGATTACTGGTACCGTTCCAGCTAATTCAACTGCTTGCTTGAGCCGTGCTGCGCCATTTGCTACTGGCTGATAAAGTTCGGTTACTGTCCGGTAATGCATCACAATAAAATCGACATCTGCGTCTCGGCAGGCTGGGATGATTTGTGCCATTTCATCTGCAGAATTATAACCAGAACGCAGTTTGACGCTAAGTGAACGGTTTGGCAAAATTTGGCGAATATTGGCGATTAATGTTGCCATCTTTTCTGGGTCAAGTAGTGCTTTACCACCATTGCCCTTGCGCATTACTTTACGACTTGGACAGGCAAAATTAAGATTTATTCCGGCAATATTGAATGTTTTAAGCTGCTCAACTGTGGCTAACATTAATTCTCTGTCGCTCCCCATAATTTGAACAATTACTGGCAAGCCACCCGCCGTGAATGGAGCAATAAATTTTTCCAGTGCTGGTGCTTTAAGGGTTGAATTGGAGATGCGAATAAATGGTGTCATCCAGCAATCGGTCAGTTGAAGTTGATGAAAAATTTGGCAGTAGAGTGGCGACATGATACCCTCCATCGGTCCAGGGAAGACCCGACTTGGTAATGGTGCGCCATGTTTCAGCGGTAATGGCTTTCGCCAGAAATTTTCTTTTTTTTTCATAAGTATTCTTACTGAGCGATCCCCCAGGATAGCTCGGTTATTTATGTGACTCATGAACTGAGGGAAGTAATGTCTAAAACATAAGATGGCAGTAGTTTTACCTATTTTCAAATTGATATCTCGTAATTTAACCCCTAAAAACTTACAAAAAAGCTTACTGAATTCCTTGTATAATCTATCTGTTGTATTATATTACGAGTTCTTTTCTTATATTAATGGGAAAAGTTTATTTGTGGCAACAGGCCCCATAGAAGTGCTTGACACCTGTTGCCGATTTTTATTAACCTTTAAAACAAGGAGAAGGGATATGGCTGTTGCAAGTCGAGCTAAGCACAAATTTTGTCGTCGTGTAGGATCATGTATTTGGAATGATCCGAAGTGTCCTAGTGTAAAAAAACCTTATGCTGCAGGGCATCATGGTAAAAATGCACGTCGTAAGAAACTATCAACCTACGGTGAATTGCTGTTGGAAAAACAGAAATTGCGTTTTCACTATGCGATTTCAGAAAAACAACTGCGTATTGCCTATGCAAATGCGAAAAAAGGTGAAGGCCTGACTCATGAAAAACTGTTCCGTAATCTCGAACAGCGTCTGGACTCTCTACTTTTCCATTGTGGTTTTGCCCCAACTATTTTTGCGGCAAAGCAGTTCGTTAATCACGGACATATTTTGGTTGATGGTAAACGGGTTGACCGTTCATCATACAAAATCAAAGAGGGACAAGTAATCTCGATTAATGCTGAGAAATCACCATCAATCGCAGAAACTGCCCGTAGTAACAATACTACTCCACCAGCCTATATGGAAGTGGAGCTTGACAACCTGAAAGCGATTTTAGTTCGCAAACCTGAAATGGGTGAAATTCCGGTTGAAGTTGAAATCATGAAAGTTATCGAATATTACGCTCGATAAGCGAAGATTTCTTCCAAGGTTTGATATTTTTTATCAGCCTTTAACGCATGTTCGAATTTTCTCGTTCATGCGTTTTTTTTTGCATTTTCAAAACGCTTCGTGACAAATTTTTGAAATCACCTCAATAAATAATGTGGAATAGAACCAAATGAGTGAACATAAGAACCCATGGCAGACATTATCGATAAAGACTCATTACGATAATCCTTGGATTAAAGTTGAAGAGCATCAAGTCATCAATCCAGCGGGGAATCATGGTATCTACGGTAAGGTCTCATTTAAAAATCAAGCAGTTGGTATTATTGCGGTTGATCGTAATGCTAACATTCGTTTAGTTGGTCAATTTCGTTACCCACTTAATCAATATTCTTGGGAGATTCCCGAAGGAGGCTCGCCAGCTGGTGAAGATATATTAATATCAGCTAAACGTGAGTTGCGTGAAGAGACTGGATTAACTGCTGGCAAATGGCGTGAATTGATGCGATTGCATCTTTCAAACTCTGTTTCAGATGAAGAGGCCATTATATTCATTGCGGAAGATTTGACTGAAGGTGAAGCAATGCCAGAGGATACTGAAGATTTAGTGGTTCGCAATGTGCCATTCAGTGAGGCGGTACAAATGGTCATGGCTGGAACTATAACCGATTCAATGAGTGTTGCAGGAATCCTAAAAGCCGCCTATTTGAAATTAGTAAAACGCCACATTGATATTGTCTATCAGGATGAATATATCGCAGTGGTCAATAAGCCAGCTGGTCTCTTGGTGCATCGAATAGCTATTTCCAATGACCGTGAATTTTTATTGCAATATGTCAGAGATCAACTCAAACGAACCGTTCATCCTGTCCATCGGCTTGACCGCCCAACGTCAGGCCTGGTTATCTTTGCTTTTAATCGTGAGCTGTTGGCTGATTTTACTAAAATATTTACAAAACATCAAATAAAAAAAAGTTATATCGCAATTGTCAGAGGATATGTTGAAGAGCATGAAATAATTGATTATCCGTTAAAAAATAATGTTCATGGTGGTTCGGGTGTACTGCAGGAGGCTATCACTGAATATCACAAACTGGCTGAGGTTGAATTGCCAATTGCAGTAGGTCGTTATGCTACAGCTCGTTATTCTCTAGTGAAAATATCCCTAAAAACTGGACGAACCCATCAGATTAGACGCCATTTTGCCCATATCCGGCACCCATTGATTGGCGATACTATGCACGGCGATGGTGAACATAATCGTTTTTTTAGAAAACATTTTAACTGTCAACGACTATTATTAATGGCTAATGAACTCTCATTCATACATCCAATTAGTGGACAGCCAGTAGAATTATCAATTCCTTTGGATAAAGATTTTCAACAAGTTGTAGATGCAATGGGGCTGAAAAACATTTTAAAAGTGTAGTTGAATATATTCATAACAACCCAGTTAAAGCCGGGGTATGGCAAAAGAGAAAATAATGGAAATGGTCAATTACAGTTGGCGCTGATTGATATGGAAAAGAGCCAAGCTGGGATAAATATATTACGCTGGACGAAAAAAATCACCACGGTCGCTGGATTCAACCTTTATTGAATGTTGACTATTTAATTCAGCCAAAGCCGCTGCCAGCCGACCTTCACTAACTCCTAGTGTCTCCTGCATATCAAGCGCTCGACAGGGACGTCGAGAGATTAATTCTATTATTCGCTGCTTCAGTTCATTAATGGATAAACTCTCCGCAATGACCGGGGTACAGTATTTAAACGGACCAACGGCTTCAACTGGGCAGATAGGTTCCATTGCCTTAATAAATCGCATTGTATTTTCTTCTGAAGAGGCGGTTATCCATGGGACGCAACCAGGACGATCAAGAGTATTAAACTGAACTTTCGTTGGTTTTATTTGGCGGGTAAGTTCAACAAATTGTTCAATCGCGACGTCTGAATCATTAATACCGGGCACAATAAATATTTCCAACCATATTTCTCCAGTAAAGCTACGACTGAATTCAACTAATCCAGCAATAAATGAATTATAATCACATTCAGGTGCTGGACGATTAATTTTTAAATATTCCGCAGTACTGCTGGCATCAAGCGATGGAACAATTAGATCAATTGCGCTGATTTCAGCAAAAATTTCTGGATGACTGAACATCGTTGAGTTGGTTAATAGGCAAATCTTATATTGCGGATAATTGGTTTTAAGGAAGCTAATGATTTTACCAAGACCTGAATGCAATGTTGGTTCACCTGCACCTGAAAAAGTTAGATAATCTATTTGAGGATTATCGCGTAACAGTTCATCAAGTTGCTGAATTACTGCAGCCGTTGGAACATACTCTAAGCGTTCAGCTGTAAGGGCAGTTGTTTTGCCTGATTCACAATAGATACAGTTAAATGAACATGTTTTGTATGGCACTAGATCAATACCTAGTGATAGTCCTAAACGTCGTGAAGCCACTGGGCCGAAAAGATATTGTCCAGAACTCGCTTTTTTTGCCATCTTAATTACCTTTATCGCTATATACGGTTACTTGTTACGACTTAATTTTACTTTCACCTGCTTGGGAAAAATATTCTTAATCTTAACGCCTTCTAAATTGACCCAACAATCAACATCAACATTATATTGGCCTGGTTCTTCCAGTGATGAAACATCAATATAGCTCTTGATCATATTTGGTTTAAGTGACATGATTTTACCCTGTGGCCCACGAACTGTAACATCCACATGCGGCGTTGACAACAACTCAACCTGCAGCGTATCTATCGCTCCTGAAGCCTCAAGGATTTTTATTGGAATAGATTTAATGGTCTTAAGTGCTAGATATTTGGCGATAGTCAGACTTACAGTTACCTTATTTGGTGATAGTTGATAATTGCTATTCTTAGGGATTAAGGTTGAATACTCAAAACTTTCAGTTTGATTTTCAAGCGGGACAAGCGCCGTTTCTACAGATTCAAGATTTTGTACTAAACTAACTGCGCCCCGAATCCATACCTCAGCTGGAACAACCGTAATTTTACCAACAATATAATCTTCAGGCAATTGTTCCGGGTCAAAATCAACTTTAACTTCAACTTTTTTATTAATAACTTTTTCTAAACTTAAAGTAAGCTCTGATGGATTAATGCTTTTAACTGTAATGCCAAATGGTGTAGAAACATTATTTGGTGATAGTTTTAGGGTATAGGGTGTCCCAGGGGTAAATCTATTCTCGAAAACCTCTGCCGATATTTTAATATCAGATGCGGTAAGTTTACTCACTTGAGTTTTACTGCCGAGTACTTTGACTGAAACTCGCGGTAGTTGTCCATTCAGGTTTACCAGTTTAACCGGAATATCAATTAAAACTGGAATATTTTCAATAGGCTTTTCTGTCCCTATTCTAGTTGAGACAAGAAAATAGATCAATAAAGCAAAACACAATGCGATAAATTTACGCCAAAAATCCTTTCTAATAATGCCCGGCACCCATAATCGAATAAAACGACGACGTGGATGAATTGAAGTTTTATGTATTGAATCACCCATTATTTTATCTCCTTGTCATCACCAAAACCACTGCTTTCATCCATAGTAAAAACTGAATTAAATGAAGAATCACTACTAGAGAGCAAGAGCCCATTCAAATAACGCCGCAATTTATCGGCTTTAATATTACGCCTAATATTACCCCGACAGGCCAAACTGATAATGCCAGTCTCTTCAGACACCACCAATGCGACTGCATCAGTCTCCTCGGTAATCCCTACCGCCGCCCGGTGGCGGGTGCCAAGCGATCTCAATAGTGCCTCTTCTTTAGATAGTGGCAAAATAGCGTGAGCCGCAATTATTGTATCATTTTTTATTATTACCGCACCATCGTGGAGCGGTGAATTTGGATAAAAAAGTGACTCTAAAAGGTGTGAGTTAATTTTAGCATCAAGCTTCACCGCATCTTCCACAA
This sequence comes from Hyalogyrina grasslei, assembly GCA_034780735.1. Classification (NCBI taxonomy): domain Eukaryota; kingdom Metazoa; phylum Mollusca; class Gastropoda; family Hyalogyrinidae; genus Hyalogyrina; species Hyalogyrina grasslei. The sequence continues at coordinate 50,993 of JAUZSW010321083.1, forward strand.
TTGAACGCATCCCAACTTGACGTTCAAAAACAATAATTACCCCAATGCGTCGTTTAGCCATGTTAAGCACAGCGGCTACCACTTCGCTAATTGCCTCCTGCTTTTTACTACGATGTTGAAATGGGGTAGTCCCGAGTTGAGCAAAGCCACGCCGTAGTTCAGGTTGAAAAATAACAATAAATGCAATCACCAAACTGGTCCATAGGAAGTTTAATAACCAACTGATAACTTCAAATTTTATCAAGTCAGATGTTACTGTAAGCAACAGCAGGATAATTAACAGTCCGGCCAGAATATTAGCGCCTCTAGTGCCACGTAAATAGTAAAGACCACTGTAGAGTAAAGTAGTCAAGATCAGCACTTCAAGCACTGGTCTCAAGTAATTCATTCCTAACTGGATATAATAGATCACATCAGCCATCGTTCCTACTCCTACATAATTCAAATATTTTTAACATTTCAGCCATTTCACGCAGGTCATGAACCCGTATTATATCAATATTTAGCATTGCTAAATAGGCCACAACTCCAGCCGTACCCCATTGGCGCTTTTCCGGTTCGGTTATGTTCAAAGCCTGTCCGATAAATGCTTTACGCGACGGGCCAACCAATACTCGGAACCCTAATGCTTTGATTTTATCGATATTCTTTAATAATTCAAGATTCTGTGCATAATTTTTTGAAAACCCAATACCTGGATCAACAATTATTTTATTCGGCACGACTCCGGCATTCACCGCCCTAGCGGCGGCATTTTCTAGAAAATGACAAACTTCATCAACAACATTAGTATATTGCAAATTCTCTGAACGCTGCATGGATTCTGGTGTACCACGCATGTGCATGATAACCAAACTAGCATCATATTCTGCCGCAAGACTTGCCATGTCGGGTGAAAATTCAAGTCCACTAATATCATTCAGCATTGTTGCACCAGCGACTAACGCCGCCTTTGCCACCGCACTTTTTCGCGTGTCAATACTAATTATACAATGCGGCTGAAGTTTTTTCAACCCAGCAATGACTGGAACAACTCGGGAAATTTCAGCTTCAACTGGAATAAAATCAGCTCCAGGGCGGGTAGATTCACCACCAATATCAATAATTTGCGCCCCATCAGCTAACATTGTCGTGGCATGTTCAACCGCGCGTTGTGGCTCGATCCACTGACCACCATCACTAAATGAGTCAGGAGTAACATTGAGAATTCCCATCAGTTGGGATTTTAGCTGCTGCCCCATAGTTACAACCCCTTTAGCTTATGAACTAACTTTGATTCCAAGTTTTTTAACCATTCATTAAAAAGTGGACATTTTTGACGCATTTGGGGAATTCCAATTTGCCATGCAATAGCAATTCCTGTAGTCGTTTTTTTGAATTTTCCATTTTTTGACCAAAAATCAAGTCGTTTCGATGGCGCTGACTGTGGTTTGTTATTAATCGCTTCTGGCGTACCGCATTCAGCTAAAATATTTTCTACCTCTACCATTTTTATCCCCAATTCGCTAGCAAGAATTGTTGGATCACTAAAGAGTAGGGCTTCAAATTCATGGATCGCAATAAATGGGATAAAACGTTGTTCTGCTTGTTGATTAGCAAAGAGTTTTAATACTTCAGTTTTTGTGGCTTCGTTAATTGCTTGAGCGACTTCAGCAGGTGTTGCGCCTTTCCGTACAGATTTGAGCCCTGGCCATTCCTTAATCCCATAATAATCGATAAAGGTTGTAACATAAGTATCTGATCGTTGTTTAAGGTGAGTTCCTAAATCATTTTGAGCTCGGGAAAATTTAACATCTCCACCCTTTTGCCCCTGCTTTGAAATCTGCGTTGCCGTGATAAAAATATTCTTATTCGCTAAATATGGCCTGACAACTTTTTCTATAAAGACCTCTTCTGTTTTGCCTTCAACAATGACCATTACTTCGATAAAATCACTCATATACCGGTCCTCCAGCAATGACATTCTTTGTCCACAGTTCCCCTAGCGAGTAGTTTTTTAACCATTCTGAAAAATTCTTTTCTTCGAGACGCTTAAAAGTCGAAGCTCCATTTTCACGATTAACTACGACAATATCTTCAACACTAAACTGGTCGATAAGAATAGGCGACTGAGTTGCTACAATTACTTGGGTGCGTTGAGCTGCATCTTGGATTAATTCAGCTAATACTGCGATGGCTGCAGGGTGTAAACCAAGTTCTGGTTCATCAATGATAATAGTGGAAGGTGGATCGGGTTGAAGCAGAGCTGTTGTCAAACAGATAAATCGAATTGAACCATCAGAAAGGTGGTATGGTTGCATCGGATAATCTGAGCCTTTTTGTGTCCAACTGAGATTTACTTCAAGCTTTGCTCCAGCTTGTCGTGGTTCAAGTAGAAAATCATCAAAAAATGGGGTTACGATGCGAACCGCATTTAATATATCTTTATACTCTTTTGTGTATTCTTCCTTAAGTCTTAAAAGAAACGGTCCAATATTGGCTGCGTCAAAACGTAATGATTTATTATCTTGAATGATTTCATAATGGCGCATTTGTGCATTTTCGCTTGTATCGTGAAAATGATAAATCTGCCAAGAGGTGATTGCATCATAGACTTGTTTACTGTATTTAACATCATCCTTGCCACTTGTCGCCTCCACGACCATTGCCGATAAATCATTATCACTGTCACCAAATTCCCACCAACCAGTGTACCCACGCTTATAAAATCGAGCTTCATCTTCAATTGAACAACGATTGTTAGGAGTAGGTACAAGCTTAAATCGAAAACCATAGTCCCCAAAATAAGTTTCAAATTCCATCCGTTGAGTGGATTTTCTTCCATTAAAGAGCAGATCGCTAGCACCGCCATTGCTGATAACAAATCGGTTTAAATTACCATCCATAAGTGATTTAAACATTTTAAAGAAACTGACTAAATTACTTTTCCCTGCACCGTTTCCCCCAACAATAATATTGAGATTGGTCAATTCAAAATCAATCAATTCATTGATTGACTTGAATCCTTTTATTGTTAGTTTGCTCAAATTTGCCATTATGCTTTCCTTACAAATTGTCGAAGTCTGAATTAAGCTGTCTATATAGCTACTAATCAGATCACATTCTAGGTGTAGTTCAGTTGTCGTGACTGTGCAAAAAACATATTAGATGAAAACCCTGACAACTGATCGCAACCAAATGTGGCTACGGTCAACATTATTTATGCTGTTGAAAAATCTGTAACCGCCATAGTCTATTACCCGCTGAAGCTAACTGCTTCAGCGAGCTAACATATTTTACTCAGTTGCTTGATCTTCTGGCGCAGTTTCAGCTGTTTCAACTTCAACTGTTGCCGCATCAATTGCGTCGTTAACAGTTTCTGCTGTTGGCTCTGTGGTTGCTATTGGCTCTGCAGTATTTTCATCAACTGGAGTGGCATCATCCTTTAATAGTTCAGGTTCGCCTTCGACTTTGACAATTCTCGCTACGCCGGTAATCATATCGCCTGCTTTCAGGTTCATTATTCTAACCCCGCGTGATGCACGACCAATTGTCCGAATCTCATTTGCCGGAATTCTGACTAACTGCCCTTTTTCAGTAGTTAGCATCAGTTCATCATCCAACTTAATCTGCAATGCCGCAATTACGGTTTCACCATCACGCAATCTAATGCTGGTTACACCTTTGGCACCACGTTTGGTTTTGCGATAAGTTGCAACAAAACTACGTTTACCCATACCACCGTCACTGACAACCAATATTTGTGGTTCAGCACTTGGACTGATTTCAGTTTCAGTTGTTTCGCCTTCGACCGCTTCAATAACCGCGACTTCTTCAGCGACTTCAGTTGCTTCGTCATCAGCGGTGAGTTCAGCTGATTTTGCCATCACTTCCATACTGACAACATAGTCATCGGCTAGTTTGAATCTAATTCCAGTTACGCCACGCGCAGTTCTGCCCATTGGTCGCACTTGACCAGCCTGTTCAAAACGACATGCCATACCTTTAGCGGTAGAAATGATAATTTCATCATCACCACCGGTAATATGAGCACTAATTAATTGATCTTCATCGTCAATACGTAATGCACGTAGACCTGCTTTACGCAGATTCTTAAAGGCACTTAATGGGGTCTTTTTGATATAACCAGCTTTAGTACCGACAATCAGGAATTTATCTTCTAGTTCCAGATCATCTTTATTCAATGTCAACATCGCCTCAATCTTTTCGCCAGGCTCAACTTTTATCATATTGACAATCGCTTTACCGTTGGAAGTTCTTGATGCCTCTGGAATTTCATAAACATTAAGCCAGTGCATGAAGCCACGGTCAGTAAAAATAAAGATCAGATCATGACTGTCGGCATTGAAGAGATGTTCAACGAAATCTTCATCTTTAGTTGCCATGCCGATAATGCCTTTACCGCCACGATGCTGAGTTTTATAGGTCGCAGATGGAACCCGTTTGATATAGCCAGTATTTGAAACTGTAATCACACATGAATGACGCGGAATAAGATCCGCAAAATTGAGATCACTCTCATCAAAAACAATTTCTGACCGACGTGGGTTTTGATATTTATCCCGTACTTCAATTAACTCTTCTTTGATTACACCAGTACGCATTTCGCGACTTGCCAGTAGACGATTCAGATAATCAATGACAACCATTAATTCATCATATTCTTTCTGAACATCTTCCATTGCCAAACCGGTAAGCTGGTGGAGACGCATTTCCAAAATTGCATTCGCCTGAATCTTCGTAAATTCAAAACGGGCAACCAAATGTTCGTTGGCCTCTGCCTTGTTACGTGAGTCACGAATAATCTTAACAACTTCATCAATGTTATTTAGTGCTTTCAGTAAACCTTCAAGTATATGGGCTCGGGCTTCTGCTTTTTTCAATTCAAACAATGCACGGCGGGTTACAACTTCCATCCGGTGATCAATATAGGCTTGAAGCACCTGAGCTAGATTCATGATCCGCGGACGGTTATGATCAACAACCAGCATATTACAACCATAGCTGCTCTGCAATTGAGTATGAGCATAAAGCTGATTGAGCACCACGCTACCCATTGAACCGCGTTTAATATCGATAACAATTCTTATTCCCTGGCGACGACTTGTTTCGTCACGTAGGCCAGAAATTCCTGTGATCTTTTTATGATTGACCAATTCGGCAATCTTTTTGACCATGTTTTCTTTATTTACCGCATAGGGGATTTCTGTAATAATAACCTGTTCACGATTACCCGTTTCGACAATTTCTGCTCGTGCTCTAACTTTGAATGAACCTTTTCCTGTATGATAGAAGTCACGAATACCACTTTTGCCGCGAATAATCGCACCAGTCGGCATATCAGGTCCTGGAATATGTTCCATCAACTCTTCAATTGAAACCTGAGGATTATCCAATAGACAGATGGTCGCATTGATTACTTCAGCCAAGTTATGCGGTGGGATATTAGTTGCCATTCCAACCCCGATACCAGTAGTACCGTTAACCAGCAACTGTGGATAGCGGGCTGGTAGTACTGTTGGCTCAAGTGATGATTCATCAAATGTCGGCAACATATCAACGGTATCTTTTTCAATATCAGTTAATAACTCTTCAGCCAGACGCTCCATCCGACATTCAGTATAACGATAGGCCGCGGCAGAGTCACCGTCAATACTACCAAAGTTACCCTGGCCGTCAACTAACGGTTCACGCATGGAAAAGTCCTGCGCCAGGCGCACCATTGCATCATAAATTGAACTATCACCGTGTGGGTGATACTTACCAATTACTTCACCAACCACCTTCGCACTTTTAGTGTACGAATGTGATTTGCCAAGCCCCAGCTGACGCATGGCGTAAAGAATACGGCGGTTCACTGGTTTAAGTCCGTCACGAACATCTGGAATCGCACGGCCGACATTGACACTCAATGAATACTGCAAGTATGCAGTATGCATGATGTCTTCAATATTTACGGGAAAATCTCTAGTAGTGATGTCACTCATAATATACTTGAAACTCCTAGGTTACTTACCTGATAGATTACGGTTAAATGTTTACCTTAATACAGTAGCACTTTTCAGCGTTTTAACAAGCCTAACAGTAAGAATACCAGCAATAAAGAATGGGAAAATAAGAACATTATTTCACAATTTTATAGATAGTCTAAATAGTGCTTGAAAATGAATTGTATTTTTTTCAAAAAAACTAAAAAAATGCTGGTGATAAATGCTAAGAATTATGATTTGCTGGACTTTTACAATTACCTTGTTAGATTATTATTGAAAAAGCAAAAAATAGAGGTTATATTTATTATCTATTATGTTGGTTTAATGGTAGTAATATCATGCTCGCCAGGACTGGTAAAAAGTTGCGCATTTTTCGAGCTCGACCATCAATAAAAAAGGTACGGTTAATCTCGCGTACTGTTGCAGGTTAACGTTGCTATTCCCCAAAAAATAGTGATTTATGACCTTTTCGTATAATCGATAGTTAAAAGGATACATTTGTCTATTAAATGAATATTTACCGATACAAGCATATATTTGCACGGCTAGCTTTGGGCGTGGTCTTTTTAGTCATTACCTACCTGGCTATTGCCCCTAGCAGTGGTTCACTTCCAACCTCTGGCAATGATAAACTTAATCATTTTCTCGCGTTTTATCTGTTGGCATTGTTGGTCGATTATTCATTCCCATCTGTGAGGTTTCATTACATTAAAATATTGTCTTTAGTTGGCTACGGTGCGACAATTGAAATGGTGCAATTTTTTGCCCCTTCGCGTTCATGTTCGCTCTATGACTTACTGGCTGATACTATCGCTGTTTTTGTCTATATTATTAGTCGTGAACTTTTACGTTTTATTGTCAATTCTCGAAAAGTAAAAACCGTTTCTCTCAGTAAATGATCTATGTGACATTCGCAACTTATTTATCCTAAAAATAGTCCCCGTCGCGGCTAGAAAAATAAAAATAATTTCACCCAGCAGGCGTTCTGTATAAAAATCAAAACATACTTATAATTAAATACTTGAACCTGTTTTTATTTTTCTAGTGAGTTGTTTAGATTTATCATACTTTGCACCTTGCCATACTGACTTAGAATTAATTGAGGTGAAAATAATTATCAAAAAATTTTCTTCTGGAAGGCGAGCGGAGCTTTTCAAGGGTTTTTATTTCAATCTGTCTAATGCGTTCACGAGTGAGATCAAAGTTTTCACTGACTTCAACTAATGTTTTGGGCTCATGCCCCATCAAGCCAAAACGCATAATAATAATTTTTTGCTCTTTTTCAGATAGTGTCCCCAGAGCTTCATACAGCTTCTCGCGAACAACTTTAGAGGCAACGTCGGCAATGGGATCACCATCCCCATCATTTGAGAGAACATCTTCAAGTACGGACTTGTCACCTTCACCACCAATCGGCGCCTGCAGTGAAATTGGTTGTCGCGCCATTTTACGCATGGCACTTATTCTGGCTGGAGGAACTTCTAATGACATTGCCAGTTCTTCAGTCGTTGGCTCACGCCCCTCTTCCTGAATAAAGCGTTGCTCTGTTGCATTCATCGCATTTATTGTATTAATCATGTGACCAGGAATTCTAATGACCCGTGACTGTTCACTAATTGCTCGCGTAATAGTCTGTTTTATCCACCATGAGCCATAAGTACTAAATTTATGACCGAGTTTATAGTCAAACTTTTCCAATGCCCGCATTAATCCTAAATTACCCTCTTGGATAAGATCGGTAAACGGCAACCCCCGGTCACGATAGCGTTTCGCAATACTGACCACTAGTCGCAGGTTAGCTTCGAGCATGATATGACGCACCTTATGAACTTGATTATGGGCCTGGTCAACTGCTGTAATCGCAAAAAAAAGTTCACTATGCGGCATCGTAAATTTTTCTTCAAGAAAAAGTTTTTGCTCATCGGCTAGAGCATTTAGGCTTTCTGCACTTAGTCGATCGGGGTTACAACCAGCCGTTTCTATATATTGCCGCATAACCTCATACCATTCCTGAAGTCGGTCGTAAACCACCGGATATTCTGTGAGTAATGTAATTATTTTTTCCCGAATCTCAGTCGCATTGTGATAATTATTTGCAACCGTAGTGCTTAGCTCATTTTCAATAGCTAAAATTTTATCGCCCCATTGGGATAATGATGCTTTATTAATATCCTGTTTTTTTACTGTTGACGGTAAAAAATTAGCAGCCAATTTGGTACTGTTATCAAGTAGTTTCAGATGTTCTGTGACGATAAAACCGCATTGATAGAGCGCCAAACGAAAATTTTCGATGGCTTGGTCAATTTGAGCTAAAATATCCACCTGTTCTGCCTGGCTTAATAGCTCATTTTTGGCAATCTGGCGCATATAAATCTGTAAAGAATCAGAACTTTCTGTTAAGATAACAGAACGGACCTCTTGCGCTTTGCCGTTAGACTCTTTAATCGACTTCTTAATGTTTTTTTGCTGTTGTATTGCCATAAATATATAGCCCTATTGCGGGTAGATTTTGTTATTGGTATGAATATTTAATCTACAGCTTTATAGTTAAAAATCAAATAAAATAGAATATAATATGATTAAGCGTTAATGATTATGGAGTTTAAGCAGATATTCACGGGCCGCCTCAATAACTGAATCTTGACCTTTTTGTAATCTTTTTAGGTCAAGTTTAACTAAAAAATCTGGAGTAACGCCAATACCTTCAACCCGTTTACCAGTTGTTCTAAAATGATCGCCGAAAACTGTTTGCAGTCTAAAGCCACTCGGTAAAATAATAAACTGTGATGGCAGGCATTTCCCTTGGGTTGGTGATCCAAAAATTTTTGCAGCTTTAGCATCTTGCATGGCTGCGGGAAATAGTTCAGCACAACTATATGAACCATCATTAACCAAAATTACTAATGGTTGTCGATAGCCATTGGTTTGTGGATATGAGATAGGTTTTAACGTTGCACCGTGCATTTTTAAGCTCCCAATTGGCACCGGTTTGTCATATAACCAGCCTGCCAGCCATTGAGTCGCCAAAATTATGCCTCCAACATTATCGCGTAGATCAATAATCAAGCCATGACTGCCCTTTAACTCATGATTAATGGCTCGACTGATGTTACTGATCTCTTCAGGCAGAAAGGCTGAAAATCTAATATAACCAATTCCACCTGGGAGTACTTTTGCCTCAAACTCTGAAAAGAATTTTGGCATAACTCCTAGCTTAAACCATTTAAACCCATTTGTGCGCCGTACCAGCTCCAATGAATATAATTTACCGTTATGATGGCGTAAGGTAAGCTTAACTACTGTTCCAGGATAACCACTTAACATCATGCTTACGATCCTACCCCATGAAACAGGTGCCGGTTTGTCAGGGGTAAGTTTTACATCATCAATAGCAATAATCTCTTCACCAAGCTTAATCCCAGCTTGCTTGGCAGGAAATTCTTTGCGCAATTGTAGCACATAAAGTTTATCATCGATTGTACATGGAATCAATCCAATATCCGCAGGAACATCAGCCATAATGCCATTTATTGGCTTAGATGGATTTTTCGGTTTTTGCAATTTTATCGGTTTTATCGGTTTTAGTCGCGGACGTTGTCGATTGCGTCGTGATACATTTAGTGCTTGGTTATAGGAACTGCTGATTGGTGGCATAACCCCGATATGGCTTTGTCCTAACTCTTTTATCATTCGATTAAGCAATTGCGCCAATTCATGGTCATCACGACACTTTTTTGCTAAAGGCAGATATTTGGCTGTAATCTTATTTTTAAATTTGTGAGCAAGATTTTTATCAAAATTACGTTTACATATCTCCTGCCAAACTTCATTAAAAACTTTAATCGCTCGTTCGGAATAGTGGTGATTAGTTGTCGATGATTTTCCCATACGCCGTTTTGCGGCAGCTGCAGAAAATACCATATTACCATGCAGTAACCCTAGTATTAGTATCAAAGGGATAATTAATTGCTTTAATTTTATCATGACGACCTGTTGTTATATATTTTTAGTGAATACTAAATATGTAGAGCTTTAGGTAAAAAACTCTCTGAATTTATCCCTATACATTAAACGTTTGATTTGACTTTGCAAACAATATTTCCCTTCCATTCGACGTTCGACGTTCCAGCATAGCCACCCTTTCTTTTCATTCGACGTTCGACGTTCAACGTTCAATGTTCAATGTTCAATGTTCAATGTTCAATGTTCAATGTTCGACGTTCCGACGCAGTCGGCTTTGTTCATTAGGCTTTGACTAAAGTCCAGGCCCCAATTAGAATAAAGCCCAGGCCTGCCGCATAATTCAGATAACGTTCATTGATATATTCTGACATAACTCCCCCTATTAATACGCCTAATGCAGAGGTGAGGATCAATGCGAGCGAGGCACCGCAGAAGATGGTCAATTTACTGACATTTTTATCAGCGGCAAATAGCATCGTTGCTAATTGTGTTTTATCCCCGAGTTCAGCGATGAATACCGAGGCAAAAACCGTAAACAGTACTTTGTAATCCATTATTATTATTTATCCTAAATCAAGTGACACCTGAAAATAGCATCTCTGTTTGTGTGCGGCTAGCCACAGGTAAATGCTTTACAGGCAGAAAATATTATAACTTAAATAACGAGGTTAACTATGTAAATATACTAAAAAATAGAACATTTACAAACAGTAAATCTGGATGTCTAGATTTAATTAGGCCGTAATCTCTTTTTTGAGTATGAGTTCTCTGCCGCGAAACACCAGCATTATTTTTTTTAACGTGACCGTTCCATCTGGTTTGATTTGCCACTCTTTGTGAATGTTCTTATCTTTAGCATATTTATTGAGCTGTGCAGTCGCTTTTTCGATGATCTCTTGTTCAACCGCTACGTTGTAATCATCTTTTGCTTTTAAGTATTTCATTTCAATAAGATAACCGTAAGTAATATCCGGATATTGTAATAAAAACGGTGCTAAAGCAATATCGGCATAACCGTCCTGCGACGGTTTTTCGCTTGATACAATCATCGCATTTGATAATCCCAACAATGCTTTAAAATAGGCCTGAATATAGCGTTCGCCCTCGATTTTATCACGTGCCGTCATGCCGTCATAAATATTCTTTGCGATCAAATCAATACTTTTCTCCCATTCCCCGTCCCACATCATATCAGCAAATGAATGGACTAATTCGTGGGTTGAAGCCTGCACCTTTCCTGCGTCAATATAACCTTTCCGAATAAAATCATTCAAAAATGATTTTACCGTTTCGTTAGGAATTTTAAAACTGACTTTCCCACGATATACCTTATCAATCGTTATTAACCCGAAATAAAATAACAGACTCACAAAATTATCGGATTCTGTAACTTGTTCATAAGGAAATGATGTAACTAAATCTTCATTAATGTAGCCATCGGTCATAATACGTTCCAATACATCAAAGTTCCCATTCAGTTGTACCTTTGAACGGTTATTTATCGTCGTAAAGTGTCTGAACTTGCCGTAATCGGTTTTGCAGTTATCATCAATAAGATTATCAATCGGATATTTTTTCCCATTGGATTTCATCATATAATACAAAACCATATCGGTATTATACATTGTATGCTCTGCTCGTTTTGCAAACTTATAACCATTGTACCATTTAGTCATCGTTTCCATTGAATGTTTTTGATCTAATTTAAACTCCCCAACCGATGTGTAATAATCAATAATATCTTCAACATCTTTTTCGGTAAATCCCATTACTTCATTTAACTCTTCATCAATGGAAACATTATTCCCAATATTCATTCCGCTGGTAACATCGTCCATCGTAATTGGCGAAACCCCGGTAATAAACATCCGGGCAAGGCCGGCACCACTGCCTGTTGCCAACGCCTTTAGGACGGTGAAAAACTCTTTATAATACCCGGTTTTACGGGCAATATCCTTATAAGCATCATAACCATATTCCGCTAAAAGCGTATTGGTAAAATTATCATACTCGTCAATCAGAATATACATTTTTACCGGTGAATTCTCCAAACCAATAGATAACTTCTGTAATTTTTTATGTGCAGTTGGTTGAGCGTGGACTAACTTAATAAGAGAATCAGGAATATATTGTTCATATTTATCGACAAAATGCGCGATAACACTCATACAATAATCATTAAAATCGTCCTGTACCGCTTCCGGTGTTTTTCTGATGATTGAAAAGTTAAAATACATTACCATATATTTTCCACGCTCTTCAGTAGGATTTTCTAAGATATAGGTGTCGCGGTAAAACTCTTCAAAACGCTCTTTCTTGTTGATATCGTAATAACTGTGTAATGTAGATAAAAACAGGCTTTTGCCAAAGCGACGCGGACGTATCAGGAATACAAAAGGAGTTTCTTCTATTTTGGGAATGAACATTGTTTTATCAATATAATAGTCATTCCCAGCGTTAATCGCTTCAAAATCACTTTTGCCGTATGGTATCCGTTTTATTTTTGTCATCGTTATTACCAGTTTTTACTATTGTTTAAACCATATTTTCTATAAACAGAGGTGATTTCAAAAATCTGCCACGAAGAGTTTTTGCTGTCGAACGCAGTGACACATGAAATAAATTATCTCAAGTATAATATAGCGAAGAATAGAATATTTACAAATATTAAACTGGGACAGGATAGAGGGTTCAATTCAGCTGAAAATGCTTTGCGTTCGGAGAACGCAAAGTACTATTATCTGCCTGTCGGTGCGACCAACCGTTTCGACAAAAAATCTTTTTTCATAAATATATTTATACCAGTAATAGCACTATTTTAAGGTGCGAAAAAAGTTAAGTTTTTAAACCACTTTCAATTTAAGACTAAATTTAAAAAATACAACTGTAGTTTAACTGTTTTGGCGATAATAGCTGCTTATTTTTGGCTTTGTCTATTCTTGGTTAAAAATTTTGCAACTACAACTGATATTATGATAATTCCGGCAGCGAGGAGAAGCATTATTTCAAGCAATGAAAAAAGATTTTTATTGTCGTTCTTACTGACCGTCGCCTGTTTTTCAACTGCAGTAGCATTAAATGAGTTATGATTAATTTTATCATTAATTGTCGCTACTTTGGTCTGCTTTGTTATGACAGTTTTGGCTGCGCTGGTCGGGCGATTACTAGAGGCCGCCAGTTGTTCATTGCTTTTGGTTGATTGCTCATTTGTTAATGGAGGAATAGCTTCACTGCGCGCCAGGGGAAAGTAGTCAAATTCTTTATCCCAATTAGCACTAAAAAGTAGATCAATACCTGGATTCATCACCTTTACTTCGCAGGCGCATGCACCAATAATATATTTTGATAAATCGAGAATAGATTTTTCTGAGAATCTGTCACCGAACAGGGCAAAGAGTGCTCTGCCACGCCCGATGATGGGAATAGTCAGCGGCATATCGCCGAAAACAATGTCTTGCGGTAGCAATATTTTGAGGTTATCGAACAGCAGGCTGTTTGATAGAATATCTGAATTTACTGTTATAATAGGAAAGGCAATTGTCAGGTTACGACCTGCTTCTGGTAGCTTAAGTTTCTTTTCTGCTTTATGCAGTGTTGCCTTCAGTAGTTGAAGCTTTTGAGCATTTAGTTGCTGTTTTGCCGCCTGTTTTGCGGGAATAAATAGCCAGACCGCAGATTCATTTTTAATCAGATGTGAAACTATCTGCTTGCTAATTAGAGATGTGATCAAGCTGGTTAATTTTTTTGTCGTTAATTTGCCGTGCCATAAGATCTTATCAGCCTTAAGTTTTGGGGCAAACTCGATAAATGCATTATCACCTTTTGAGAGTTGCGGTTTTACCTTTTCAGGTATGTTAGCGAAAGAGTTGGTTAACAGAAAGAGATTAGTATAATTTTTTTCTAAAATTATTTCACAGCTCTCAATCTGTTGTTTAGAAAATCCTCTGTCGGTGATAATTGTAAGTCGGTAATATTCAGGCTCCCAGCGGTCGAGGGCATATTTAAAAAGTGGAACTGTGCATGCTTTAACTGCATGAAGATTGCCTATTGCTAAAAGTATAGTTAACAGAATTAATTTAATTTTTGGATACATTGATTATTCCATGCTCTATGCTTTGACAGCAGTCTGCCTGTGCTGCCTCCGCGGGGTTATGCGTCACCATTAATACTGTGCCGCCAGCTTGGGCAAATTCCGCAAATGTTTTCATGACAATTTTTGCATTATCTGGATCAAGATTGCCGGTGGGTTCGTCTGCAAGAATTATTTTTGGCTTATTAAAAAGAGCTCTGGCAAGTGCAGTTCGCTGCATCTCACCAACACTTAACTCTGACGGCAGGTGATCTCTTCTATCAATCATGCCCAGCATCTCCATCAATTCATTCAAGCGTGCTTGGTCATTGCTAGCATTGGCAACCGCAATCGATGCAGTGAGGATATTTTCTTCAACAGTTAAGTATGGCATGAGGTGAAAACGCTGAAAGACAAAACCAATCAACTCGACTCTTTTTTTTGCCTGTTGACCTGGAGGCATGGCTAACAGATTGACGCCATCAATAATAACAGTCCCGCTGTCTGGTTGAAGCAAGGCGCCGATAATTAGCATAAGCGTGCTTTTCCCACAACCACTAGGGCCAGTTATTGCGGTAAAGGTGCCAGGCTCAAGGTTAATATCCACCCCTTTTAGCACCGCTGTTTTTTTGCGATTCAAATAATATGTTTTAGTTATATTTTCAATTTTGAGCATGATATTATTCTCTATTTAAAATCCCTGCGGGTTGTTGCGCGGCGGCCCATAAAGCAGGTATTAAGGCGGCTGCAACGGAGATGCCAATAGCCATAATTATCACGATACCGATAAAATTAGGCATAACCACCGCAGTTCGGCCAACTGTTAACTTTGCCACAACTACCCCTATTGCAGAACCGACAATACCACCAATCAAACCTGTAGAAATAGCTTTACAGACAAAGAGCAAAATTATATTGCTGGAGCTGACGCCTAGAGTACGCAGTAGAGCTACTTCGGCAACTCTTTCACGGGCATTATTGAATGTCATTACAAATAACAGTAGAATGGTGCCAGCCGTTATTGCTAGAAGTAAAATCTTTGCAAACCAGGCGAGCTGATTGCGTAGTATTGCTCGACTGTTCTTTATATCATCTAGCTCTTTTTGAGTTCCTTTGCCAATGGCTGATCGAGCTTGTAGCCGGGCCTGAGCCTTCACCATAAAGGTAATAATTTTAATTTTGGGGATAATTTTCATAAGTTCTTGTTGCACTAAATCGACATTCGTGGCCGTACAGGTACAATTAAGTGCAAGTATTCCACTGGTCTTGCCCGGATGATTTAATATTTCCCGCGCATCATCAAGATTCATGAAAAGTCCAATATCATGCTCATTACCACGTGCGCTCATGATTCGATCAACAATAAATATTTTGCCCTTTACCTGCACCTTGTCACCAGCAGATAACTTAACTGCTTTCGCTATAATGGCACCAACCTGCAACGTTCCTTTGGCTATTGCCTGTTTAATGGGCTTCTGCCATTTTGGTGATTTTATATAGATTTCACCGCGTACGCCAGTTACAATCACCTCTGCCCCATATTTTTGCCAATAGATTTTTTCGCGTAAGACTGGACGCAGATGGTTAAGGGTATGAAGTTTAGCATCCGCCAGTTTTTTAACCTGGGCATCAGTAAAAAAAACAGAACTTTTGCCTTGTCCATAAAATTCAGCTAAATCCTGGCCATGCGGAAGTAGTATGGTATTAAACCCAAGTCCCTTAGAAAACTTCCTCGCTTCGTCTCTAAGTTTTATCATTCTTTTTATGGAACGTTCTTGAAGCGCAGCAATAAGTGCCTTTGTTTTATGGTCATGCGATTGGATAAATGCCTGCGCTCCGATGACCGAGGCAACAACTGCGGATACCGCAAAACTTCCCAGTAAAAATTGAGTAAAACGATAGAATAGTTCTTGTTTAAAAAGTTTTAATATTGTCATAATATTTACAAGGTAAGAGCTATTATTTCAAGGATTTAAAGCAATATATTTTGCCATTATCAGTGCTGACAAAGAGCGAGCCATTGGCAACTGCAAGACCGTATGCTTTGCCATCTACCGGTGCCGACCAGAGCTTTTTGCCGGTATTGCTGTCGATAATAATGACCTGATCTGCTAATCCGGCAATCAAGTAATTTCCAGCTTTTATCAGCCCGCAAACTACCGGCAGTGCCTGTTGCCATTTATGACATTTGGGGATCTCTTTATTCAGCACTTTAATTTTTGCCTCAAGCTGTTTGATTTTGCTGTCGTTAGCTTTTATTTTTTTTGCCGCATTTTTATCACTTTTAAGTTGCTTCTTGAGCTCTTTAATCGCTTTTTTAAGTTTAGCCTGCTGTTTTTTATGAACCTCTATTTTCTCTTGAAGTTTACTGAAGGCGACCCGATCTAGGCAGTTTAAATGGCGTCTTTGATGCAGATAGGCAAACTTACCATCAATGACAATCCTGGTAGTTCCTTTAAATGTTAAAATATTACCGCCAGTTTTACTGTTGGCAAGTTTAAGGACATCTTCGCTATTTTTCTGATTTTTGGGTCCCGTAACCAATTCACCTTCTGGGGTTAAGATACAGAAGGTTCCACCGGCATCTTTTAGTTGTGCTTGAGCTTTGCCAGTCTTAATTTTTCTGATGAGCGGAGCAGTCCGACCTTGTGGAGCAAAAACATCTTTATCCGTTGCTAACAATGCACTTTGGAATGTTGAATTTTTCTCTATTTTTTCATAGAGACCATCACCATTAACATTTCCACTCTTGGCATCGGCGGCACAAAACCACGAACTATTCCATGGGAATAGTGAAAATGCATAATATGCTTTACCATTTTGAATTAAAACTCCAGTCCGGCAGGGGGACTGAGAAATCATTCGCCCATTATGTGAAATCAGTTTCTCTTTACCTGGAGCTCGATGTTTCCATATCAACTTTCCATTTTGCGCATTGACACAGTAGACATAACCATCATCAGAACCAAAATAGGCCATATTATTCCAGATTGTAGGGGCTACACGGACGGGGCCGGCAGTAATATATGCCCATTTTTCCTGACCAGTTTTAGCGGAAAAACAGTGAACCGCATTGTCAACAGATGACCCCCAGTAAAGTAGCTTGCCAGCGACTGTAACAAAAAAAACCGGATCAAAATTGCGCATTGACTGGAGGCCTGCATTGGATATATAGGCATCCCATTTAGCGGGCCCACTCCATGCGGGGACTGGTGGTAATAATGGATTAAAGAGCCAGCTTTGCTGGAGTGGAATGGTTAATTGTTCTGTTGTTACTCCACTACGATAATTATCATGCCGCATGGTTGGCCAGTCAACCGAAAAAACTGCATTCGAAGTAAACAGGGTGAGGCAAATAATTAATATTGCAATATTTTTCTTCATATTATTGATCCTTTTCTATTGGTGAGAATGCAACTGAAGTTTCCATCCAGATACCACATGAGCAACCGCCACCACCTTCTGGTGAGAGTACCATGCCGTCAGCGACAATTGTACTGAGCCAGCAACTTTGGCGCAATTTACTCCAATTACTCGAGCGCTTTGATTTCATATCCCACATCGTAATGGCGCCTTGGCGATAAAAGAGGGCATATTTAGAGGCAAAGTAGGTAGAGCACTGACCGCCTGCACCAATTTTTTCATCGATTATTTTGCCACTCTTTAAATTGTAGCTTCGCGGTTTTAAATAGATGCGATTATCGACAATGGTCGGATGTTGCAAATGTCCACTATGATTCCAGTTGGGCCATTTATGACTCTGTTTCCATAACTGTTTACCGGTTTTACCGTCATAACCGTAGAGATAATAACTTCCCGCTTTTTTATTTTTTTCTGTACTGGGTGCAGATGAACAAAGGATGAGATGATTATCGGATAAAAGTGTATAAAAGACGGTGTCAGGTCGAACAATATTCAAAGGATGCTCCCAGCGTTTTTTACCAGTTTTGGCATTGAGCGAGACCATATAAATATCTTTCCATAATGCCGCAGTAGGAATACGGCTGCTGGCAAGTTTTTTAATTTTAGGATTACGTGATTCAATGAAGAATATATTTTTATCATCAAGGACGATACTGGTGTTGACAATCAGTCCGTTACTATAACTCCAGCGTTTTTTACCATTCGTTTTATTGAGCGCAAAGAGTGTTTCACTACAAACTTTATTATTATTTTCACCACTTATTTTATCAAACCAACTCTCACTACCCCAATAAGAGCGGTAACTAGAATTTTTCTTTGCAACACTACCGTAAAGCAGTTTGCCAGCCTGAGCAATATAACCCCATTCACTATTTTTCTTTGTCGTAGGTAGCTGAATAATTAATTTTTTACTGCCACTATCTCCATCAATTTTCCATAACTGATCACGAATGACCACATAAATATTGTGATTATCACAACACCAATTAGCCGCATCTTGAGGCATGTTGGTTCGTCGTAAATCAGGAAATTCTAGTGTCCAGAGAATTACCCCATTATTTGAGTCAAGGGCGATTATCCGATTCATGCCTTGATGAAAAAGGCGACCATTGGCGGCTAATGGTGCTGGCATGCGTGGGTTACGGTCAATACCAAAATTAGCTCCAGGAAGCCCAAACCATTGGGTTTGCAGTTCAGACGAACGGCTGGCGCCAGCTAAAGTCTCACCCCCGTAGGCCGTATTCCCAGGCGTTGCATACTGATGTGTCCAACTACCGATTCCAGAACGTCGAGTTTTGCGAATAACTAGCCCACGGTTATTTTTATCCCGTTTAAAACGCGGTGAATTCAACAATGCAGCAACCGATGAGCGGTTGAGACCTAAAAGACAGAGTGCACTGCGTTCACCAGGACAGAGCAAACGACTGAGTTCATGGCCATTCTTAATCAGTTTATTATTATTCAAATTCCGTTCAGAAACAATCAGGTTAAAACTATTGCCGACGAAAGGAAGTTTTGTCAAATCTTTAACATATTTTAGATTGATACGTTTACCGTATATTTTTTGTTTATAAAGCATTTGACGCAGTCTATGAATGCGTGATTCGTCATCATCAACGCCCATTATCTGAAAATTACTATTAGCCAGCAGGGCAGTCAGTAACTTAGCATCTTTGAGTCCATAAACCAGCGCAGTTCCTGTATTAAATCCGGCATCCTTGACAATTTTTTTAATTAGTCGGGTTGATGAAATGCTAACTCTCTCCTTGCTAATCTCACTTAATTTAGGCTGGATGTAGTTTTGGCTCATCTCTAAGCTCATCTCTTTACTCTCAATTTTACGTTTGGCATTTTCGCAACTAATGATATAAAAATAATCTTGATGGTTTTTTAGTCCAGTCAATTGCACCTCATAGCCACCTTGGTATTTGGTCACTTTTGCCGTGTTAATTAATTGCCCTTTTTTCCCATATTTTACCGCATAATCGCCCGCCGGTTTTGAGTTCCAGCGTAACCGTGCAGTTGTTCGTGAGGTAAATTTTATTAATGGGGTAGTAGTAAATTGCAAGGGTAAAAAATCTACAAGATCATCAGCTGTCGGTATGGGTATTTTTTTCAATAATCCAGCTTTGATCTGCTGTTCTGATAGTACGCTGTGGTATAAACGAATTTTTCGAATCATCGAAGCGGTTCGGTAAAATTCATTTTTATCGCGGTAGGCTCCAACGGTAAAAAATCCCTGTGGTGGGTAATCAATTTTACCTGATGCGCTGGTTGAACTTTTAACCAGTTTTCCATCAATATAGAGTTTCATGGTTTTCCCGTCGTAACTAGCCGCGACGGCATACCACTGATTTAATTTATAAGGGGCAGAGGTTATTGTAATTAATTTGGGGCCAGTTGATACTTGAAACATAAAGCGGTTTTTCCTGTACCCGAGCAACCAGCCTTTTTCATAATTTCCATTATCCTGAAAATAACCGATAATGGTTGCCCAAGCCTGGGGTTTTTGAATTGCCACAAACGCTTCAACTGTAAATTTTTCAGTAGGAAGAACTTTTTTTAGGTCACCAGTCAGGGCGATGCTGTTTTGTCCTTTCAAGATTAAACAGCTATCAATAGCAAGCGCTCGTTTTTCTAAATTACAAGATAGGTTACCGATAATCGGTTTAAGAACTTTCTTTGTAATTTGCTGAGAATTTAAATCAAGTTCTAATACAGGTTGTTCGGCGGAGAGGGTGATTGTAGTTAGACTAAATAATAGAATAAAAAATTTATATATGCTCATATTACGATACTCCTACTTTTTTTTAAATAGCTAATATTGTTTCGAGGTAATTTTTAAACTGATTTGATATTTATATTTATCATAGATATTCATATTATTATCCCGTTAGTATATGAAATCATCTCATTAAAATATAACATTATGTAATGTAATGTGAAAAATATAAAAAGACAAGGGGCTTTGCGTAAACTTGTAATCATTTAGTTTTTAACTATAGTATACCCATTATGGGTAGTTTGGGAATTGCCACTTTAGGTAGTATATCTAGCCCATCGAGCTTAGATATACAGAATAAAAGTTTAAAATTCAACTTAAATTTAGTATATATGATTAAAAAGGAGAATGTGAAAACGTGTTTCGAATAATTGCAGGATTAATTATATTAGTTGTGATTGCGGGTTGTGGCAAAGATCAAGCGCAGA
This sequence comes from Hyalogyrina grasslei, assembly GCA_034780735.1. NCBI lineage: Eukaryota > Metazoa > Mollusca > Gastropoda > Hyalogyrinidae > Hyalogyrina > Hyalogyrina grasslei. The sequence continues at coordinate 71,648 of JAUZSW010321083.1, forward strand.
CAACGATTGGCAAAGATCAGTCTCCGTTAATTTGTCATGTTGGGGGGACCATGCGTCCTTTGATGGTTAAATTAGCCAAGCTTTACGAAGCTAAAACTGGACAAAAGATTTCGATAAATTCAGCTGGCTCCGGTGAACTGCTTGCCCATATTGAGTTAATGCAAGTTGGCGATATTTATGTTTGCCATGATCCATTTCTTGATCTACTAATGAAAAAGAAACTTGGTGTCGCTGGCTGGGTGATCGCTGAACTGTTTCCAGTAATTATTGTTCAAAAAGGTAATCCCAAAAAAATTACTGGATTAAAAGATTTTACGCGTGATGATATTGAAATTTTTTTGACAGACTATAAACACTCATCGCTTGGACGAATGTTACCGACTATTTTTAGTAAAGCAGGCATTAACTTTAAACAATTAGTTAAACAAAAAAATATCCATACCAATAAAAGTGGCTCTTATGTCGGTAATATGATTAAATTGAAAAATGCCGATGCTGCCATTGTATGGAAAGTGGTCGCTGAACTTAGAGCCAATGCGGTCGAACAGATTTCTATTGATAATTACCTACCAGTCCCCTTTGTGGATATGGTTACTGCAGCAACGGGAAAAGCTTATAAATTGACCCCAATGCGGGTAACTGTCGCTACTTTGAAATGTTCAACTCAACCAACTGCAGCAGCAAAACTTGCTCAATTCCTCACCTCGGCAACTGCTACGAAGGCATTAACTGTTGCTGGTTATAAAGTTAATGCAGCCTCGCCTGGAGTCGTCTACACAAATGGGGTTGCTTGTGATGATCATTAGGCTTATTAGCATTTTTACTCTATTTTGCCTGTTGGGCTGCGGGTGCGGTCCGGTGACTGAAAAAAAAACATTGAAACTGTATGCCGGTGCAGGGTTGAAAAACGGGCTCAATGCTCTAACAATGCAATTTGAAAAAGAGACAGGCATCGCTGTGGAGGTAGATTACGGCGGTAGTGGTATGCTGATTAGTCGCATTAGAATTGATCAAGGTGCTGATCTTTTCCTGCCTGGCGATGTCTGGTATGTTGATAAACTGCACCAGCAGACAGGGCAGGTCGAATCGAAGACAGTCATTGCCTATTTGGAGCCCGTAATAATTGTGGCAAAGCATAATCCTAAAGCAATTCTTGAGCTTAGTGATTTATTTAAGCCAGGTTTGAATATTGCACTGGGTAACTTTAAGGCCTGTCAAATTGGCAGAGTGACGCAAAAAATCTTCAAGAAGAACGGTTTGGACATTACAAAATTAAATCCTAAGGAATCATTAACCGTAAATGAACTTGGGGTATGGGTGAAAATGGGTGATGTAGATGCCGCAATTGTCTGGAATATAACTGCAGTGAATCTTGAAAATGAACTTGAACAGGTGACTATTCCGCAAGAAAAAAATATTAGATCAAAAGTTGTTATCGGGTTATTGAGCACCTCTGATGATAAAGAGATGGCACAGCGGTTTATCGGTTTTCTGATTAGTAACAGTGGACGTAAAATTTTAAAAAAGTATGGTTATATACTTTGATATTTTTTCTCTTACCAAGCACTTGATTAGATAAAATTACAAATATGGAAATGGATGATGAGCAGGAAACGATATGAATGGAGTGTAGCTGAATCAAGTTTTAAATTCATAACTCTAGGGTTCCTGTTATCATTTGTTATGATTGTATTTATTTTGCTATTTTCTGACCTTTACTATTTAGTGAATAGTACTTTGACCTTGACTGAACTTAAAAATACGCTCTTATCAAAAAATATTCTCGATGCCGTCTATTTGAGTATTGTCACATCCTTGTGCAGTCTCATCCTCGTTATGATCTTTGCGATTCCTGTAGGATATGCCTTAAGCCGATTTAAATTTCCCGCCCATGCCGTTATCAATACTATAATTGATATTCCGCTAATCCTGCCACCGGTAGTATTGGGGATTTCTTTACTTGCATTTTTTGGCACCCCGGCAGGGGTTTATATTAAAATTATTCTAAAAAAATGGGATATCTCTTTGATTTCCGGAGTTGGTATTGTCATGGGCCAGTTTCTTGTCGCAGTTTCATATTGTATCAGAGCAGCTAAATCTTCATTTGATACGATTAATCATGACTATGAGAATGTCGCACTTACGCTCGGAGCAAACTCATGGCAGGTATTTAGACGCATTACTCTACCACTTGCAAAGAACGGGATTATTGCCGGTGGAGTTATGGCTTGGGCGCGGGCTATCGGGGTTTTTGGTCCATTGATGGTTTTTGTCGGAACTGGACCTAGAGTTCAGGTTATGCCAACCCAAATGTGGCTTGAGCTGAGTATTGGAAATATCGAAACCTCTTTGACTATTGCAATAATGATGGTTTTGATTGCTGGTAGTGCGCTTGTTATTGTTCACAGATTAACTCAAGGGAAGGTGGAGTAATGAGCTTAAAGCTAGATAATCTTTCCTTAACCGCAGGTGAATTTACGATCAATTCATTAAACCTTGAACTTTATACTGGAGAATATTTTGTCTTAATGGGGCCAACGGGATCGGGAAAAAGCCTGTTGTTAAAAGCTATTTGTGGACTTCATAAGCTTGACCATGGGACAATTTCTATTGCAGGCCACGAGGTAACATATCTTCATCCTGGAAGACGAAAAATCGGTTATGTCCCTCAAGTTTCTACCCTCTTCCCAAATATGAATGTCAAAGCAAATATACGATTTCCGCTTGATGTAAAAGGGATAAAGCGAGTTGATGGGGAACGCCGGGTCAACGCAATTGCTGAAATGCTTGGGATAAAGAAACTGCTTGCTAGAGAGACTATCCATTTAAGTGGTGGAGAGTGTCAGAAAGTTACCCTTGCCAGAGCCTTGGCGACGACGCCGGATATGCTGATTTTTGATGAACCGGTAAGTGCTGTCGATGAAGCAACAAGACATGAAATATGCACTGAATTGGTTCGCATCCAAAAGGAGCTTAATATTTTAACTATTCATGTTTGCCATAGTATTGAAGAGGCAAAAATTGTATCTGACAGAATTGGCATCATATTGAATGGTGAAATTTGTGCAGTAGGTACAATTAATGAAGTCGCAAAATCGAATAAGAACCACTCTGGAATTACACGCCTGCTTAACGTATAGGGTATTCATAACAATCTAGCCCTACTTTCTTCGAAATCAGGGTTATGAATTCCATTTTTACCAATGGGTCGAAATCGGACATTGTTTCATCATTGATAAGAAAATCAAATAATCTTCACATATACCGTGAGTAATGATAAATTATCTGCGATTTTTTTACACTTTGGCTAACGGCTGTGTACCTAAATATCTAACATAATAAAGAGAGTTGAATTACCACTTCGTTTTAGGTCAAAATCTCCTATTTTAATATCCCACGCTTCACTTTTTCAAAATAGGAGATTATTTTCTGCGTAACAACTTATTTTTCCTGTTCAGTTTAAACGCCTGACCCCGCTATTAAAACCCCGCTATTAAGCGCTATTAAGCAAGTCAATATCGCACCCAAAATAGCCTCTATAAACTTTAAACACGAATCCTTCCGCAACCGTCGGATTGAATATGCGCAATGTGTCAAATGGTTTTTATCGCATACATCGGGCAAACTTTAATATTCTCATATTCGCAGAAGTTCTCCAGTGAAACCCGAATGCCGTAATCATGTTTTTTTTCTGTCAAAAACAGGCGTAAACTTTGCATTTGCCCTCTAGTGCCAGCTTTTACTTCAATGGGGATGATTTTATCATTTTTCTGAAAAATATAATCAACTTCGGCATTGCTGTTTTTTGCCTCACGATGCCAATAGAACAGGTTTTGTTTGATACGAGGATTACTGTATGCAAGCAACTCTAGTGCAGTAAAAGTCTCCGCGAGGGCTCCTTTGTTAATTACCTTAAAATCATTCGACACGAGCAGGTCGGACAAATTCAATCCCATCAGGCGTTGCTGTAAACCAACATCAAAAAGATTCACTTTGAATTTTTTTGGATTAACTTGAGCTCCTAAAGGGATTCCATTAGCTGAAGTATGATGTGTTTTTATAACAACCCCTGCTTTAACAAGCAGATTTAGAGCATCTTTATATATAGTGGCTGGAAGATGTTTATCTATTTGGGAATATTTGAATTTCTGCCCACTTTGAAGGGCTGCATTTCTGAATACTTCTTCCAGACGTTCCACTGGTGCTTTTTTCTTATATTTAGCAAAATCATCAATGAATGTTACAATCAACTCATCTAAAATATTTTGACATTGAAGTAAATCATGGGTATCAATATATCGTTGAACCACCTCTGGCATGCCACCGATAATTAAATATATTTTTAGCCTGTTTATCAATTTTTTGTGGAAAATATCATCAAGAGGATTCTTATAATCCGAACACTCGATCAGCTTAATTAATCCCGTTTCATTCTCAGCCTCCAGAAACTCAAAAAAACTCAACGGATACATGAATAAATTACTAAGTCTGCCTACTCCTAAAGAAGGGAGCTCCGACAAGGCAAATTCAAGCAACGAACCAGCTCCTATAACATGCAGTTCAGGCATTTTTTCGTAAAAAAAACGAAGAGCAGAAATTGCTTTAGGACAAGCCTGAATTTCATCGAAAAAAAGCAATGTTTTTCCTGGAATAACAGGAACAGTATAATAAGCAGAAAGTTTTTCAACAATTCCAAGAGGATTCAAAGACCCATCAAAAAATACTTTTACGGCTTTATCTTCTTCAAAATTAACTTCAAGAAAATGTTGAAATTTTTCCCCAAAGAGCCTGACGGAAAACGTCTTGCCTATTTGCCTGGCTCCCCTAATCAACAGTGCTTTACGCTTGTCTAAATCACACCATTCTTGTAAATATTTATCAATATATCTTTTCATAATATTACCACTTTTATATATAAAACAACCCAATGACAAGTGCTTTTACTCTTTTTTACAAAGCAAACATACAGCATATTTCTATAAAAAACAAGGCAATAAGATATTTCACAGCAATAAAAATTACTTTTACAGCAAGCCAGCAACATTTTCTTCGCCCCACAAATACCTCCATTGGCTTAAAGTCAAATTCTTCGCCTGAGAATATAGTTATAAGGTAGTTTTGTTACATTAAATATTGTGCCAACGGGGATATTCACGGTAAATGTACTATAAACAAGTAACTTGCAAAAGCATACTCTTGCTCAAAATAGTT